>PVLC010001290.1:113298-149579 GCA_004027655.1 Graphiurus murinus | reverse complement strand
AAGTTTGGAATATGTTACTCCAGCCCCTCCTGGCTTTCATGACTTGGTTTGGGAGGTCTGGAGTCATTCTAATTGGTTTGCCTCTAAATGTTACTTGGCCTTTAACTTTTGTTGCCTTTAGGATTCTTTCCTTAGCTTCTACATTAGTCATCTTGATTATTATGTGGCGTGGTGAACCTCTTCTTTGGTCTTGTCTGAAAGGGGTTCTATATGTTTCCTGCACCTGTGTACCAATTTGTCTTTCGATGTTTGGAAAGTTCTCTGATATTACTTCGTTGAATAGGTTGTTTATTCCATTAGTTTCAACTTCTAATCCCTCTTCTATGCCTATTATTCTTAGATTAGCTCTTTTAAAATTGGCCCAGATTTCATCGATGTCAGATTCACACTGTCGAATTTTTTTTTCTAGATTATGTATAATGGAATGGTCATCTTCTAGGAGTGATATTCTGCTCTCCATATGGTCTAATCTATTGTTTATAGTTTGTATCGATGCCTTCACTTCTCTTATTTCCTCTTTCACTTCTTTGACTTCCCTCAAGGCTTCGCTATGATTCCTGCTCATGGTGTCAAATTCTTTGTTCATTTGTTCCTTTATTTCTTTCCAGCTTTCTCTGCATTCTTTCTGGAAGTTTTGTATCGTTTCTATTATTAAAGATCTGAATTGTCCTTCTGGTAAGCTCTGCCAATCAGTGTCATTGAGTTCTGTTATTGTGGGGTCGTGTTGACTCATTGTTTCTTTTGTGTTTCTCCTTCTCATGGTTTCCCTGTTCTTAAATTTATAACTCTGCTGCTCTTGCACACTTTCCCTGAATTTGTAGGTTTCTTATTTTTATTTTCTCTCTGTGAATGGTATCTTGTACTGAGTTGCAATTACTCTGGAATTTCTTCTGCCTGCTCTATTGGTGTCTTTGGTGGGTTTCAGGTGTTGACTTCTAGGATCTAGCAAAAGCTGAAAGGCTACCAATCCTCCGAACAATCATACATAAATTGTAGCAATGCAAAGTGAAAACAGAGTAAAAACGGAACAAAACAAAGCAATAAACCCCAGAAAACAAGCAACATCAGCAAGTAGCAAAATAAAAATCCCTGCAAGTTTGTAAGAACAGACCTGGTTTGGCCTCTGCAGGTCTTTTGGGCAGATTTCTGCTGCTGTGGGGGGCCGACAAGATGGCGGCTGCTGCTGCTGGGCACGCGCCGACTCCCCGGTTCTCCCTGGTCTGCTCCTCAGACTCCAGCCAGTTGCCCGTTTCCCCACTCACCCTTGAGCCAATTTGCTTCTCCCCCCTTCCGTCAAGAAGCTGTTCCTGCGGCAGTCCTGACCCAAGCCCTGGGGTGCAGTTATCTCTGCTCCGGCTCCGTGAGGAGAGGTGAGCTGGGATGGTCCTGCGTGGGCTTAAGCTGGTTGTACCAAGCATTCTGGTCTCTGTCGAAGGTGCCTCGAAATGCCGCCTGGCTAGGATGAGGAGTTCAGGAGTCGCTCAGCTCTGGCCGGTGGGGTGCAGAGGGTTGTTGTATATTTCTTTTTTTTTTTTTTTTGCAGTACTGGCGATTGAACTCAGGGGCATTCTACCTCCGAGCTACACCCCCAGTCCTATTTTTTATTCTTTATTTTGAAACCAAGTCTCACTAAGTTGCAGAGTGCCTCACTAGGTAGCTGAGGCTGGCCGCGAACCCGGATCCTCCAGTCTCAGCCTCCCAAATGCTGGGATTACAAGCGTGCGCCACCACGCCCGGCTGGGTTGTTGTGTATTTCTTTCTTAGTAGACTCCACGCCAGGGGCCAGCTCAATGGCGGTTTGTGCCTGGCGGCATGGCGCCGGGGCCGCAGAGACGGGCTTCTTTGCTCTCCCTGGTCCGCCTTCTGGGTTCTGCTCAGCTGTATTCCAGTTTTCGCAGCGTTTTTCACCTTTTTGTTGCTTTTTTTCTTCTTTCAAAAAACTAGATCCACGACTGATTTGAATCGAGCTCACAGCGGCTCTTGAGACGTGTCTCACTCCGTCGCCATCTTCCCGGAAGTCTCGAACTGTACCTTTTTAGAAAGTTCATTTTTCAGAAGTCAGCTTAACTAGTAACCACTCTTCACTTATTTTCTTCTTGCTGGTGTGTTATTTTAATGAGGTTACGTAGGTGGAACTTAGTCAGGAACCAAGTTTGGGAGATGAATGCTCTTGATTTTCTTTCATTTGTTCCATCCAAAACTCTTTTATTCTCCATATTCAAGGATGCTTGGAGACAAATTTGCATTTCTATATCTCTTGTGTAAGCAGGACACTAACCATTCCTCACTCTTTAGAGTATCCTGACTGGACCTTGAACATAGACATAGGGTTTCCCTTTATGAATGCATACTGCCCAGAATGAGAGTGGGTACTTCTCTGAAGCATGCTTACTACCCACTATAAATATTTGGATTCTTTAATATCAGAGTTCCCTTTCTATGCAAAATCCATTGTATCTGAAGGTGCCAAATGATTCTCTTTGTGTTGCCCCTAAAGAAAATCATGTTTGCAGAACCAGCACAAAGAATACTAATACTCTGGCAACCACTTTTGCTACAAGTAATGAACTTTATCTCTACCCTAGGATTCTGGGATCTTCTGCTAAGACCCAAAAATAGCAAGAAGTTAAAGTATTAGCTTTCAAGTAAGGTAAAATTTCAGACACTTTACAGTCCATGGTGTATATAAACACCCAAATCCAAGAATGTGTCCTCAGGGAGTATGAATGAATGGTTACAAGTGGTGAAAAGAAAGAAACCAGAAGACGGTTATAGTAAAACAAAGATTAGCAAAACACCCCAGATTGTCTTGTGACATTAATGGAAGATCATACAAAAAAGTAAACAAATTTTAAGTGTGCAACTTAATATTCTAAGAATATTCTAAGAAAACAAAAAATAAAGATAAATAAGTCATCTTGCTATATCAAATAGGAAAAACATTACAGTTTAAATATTTAAATATTCAACATTGTAAAGAACATGAGTAGAACAAGTCTAACCCATTGCTGAAGAAATAAAAATTGGGATAATTATTTTGTAAGATAGTTTTAAAGAGCCTAGTAATCAGAATTTCAGAATTCTAAAATCAGTTAAATAAATAGAGCTTATATAATAATTAATCTAAAAGGATGACTATGCATTGTAATTTATACAAAAATATAAAAGTAACCTGGATATGTCATAATAAAGACTAATAAAATATTCTGATGGACAATCTACATAATATTATATCAGAGAACCATTGAAAATTATATTGCAATTTAAATATTATAATGTGTGTATTTAATGCCATGAAAATTTATCTAGGCATACTGGTAAGTGTGAAGAAAGCAGTCTTTCTGTAATGTTTTTATTTATTTATTTATTTATTTTGCTTTTGTTGTGATGCTGAGGATTGAACCCAAGGCTTTGTACATGTTAGGCAAGTGCTCTACAAATGTTTCATTTTTAATCAGTAGAGATTTTATGTACTGTTTTGTAGGTTAAAAAGAATTATTTTAAATGTGAGATCTTCTTACCACTTTTGTAGTACATGAACATTAGTAGTTTGCACAATTATAATAAATTTAGGAGGATAAAAAATCTGTAGAAGGATATTCTTTTTTTATTGGCCTGATATAATTCTACCTACTTATGGAGTACAATATGATAATTCATTACATATATGCAGTGCACAGTGAGCAGTCTAAGTATCCATCAACAGAGGAATGGGTTATGAAATCATGCTATATACCCACAATAGAATTCTTCGCAGCCATAAAAAATACAGTTATGTCATTTTCAGGAAAATGAATGGAACTTGAGAATATTATGCTTAATGAGATTAGCCAGTGACAGAAAGTGAAGGGCCATATGTTTTCACTCATATGTGAAAGCTCGAGAGAAACTTGGAAATGAAGAAGACTTCAGAAAAATGAAGGGAGACACGAGTGGAATGGGGGAGGGAAACTGGACGAGGGAGGTTGTAGGGAGAAAGGGGAGATGTGATGATGGTAACTACCCAAATAATACTTTGTTCATTCTTGGAGTTATTTGTATCTGTGAGGAGGGCATGGGGGTACCAGGGCAAGAACCAGAGGGAAACACACAAAGAATGTTGTGTGCATGGATTAATTGTCACGCCGAACCTCACTATAATATATAATAATAAAGCACCAAAAAATCAGGATAATTAGCACTTATATATACTTAATCATTTATTAGTTATTTGGGTTGTAAAGCTTCAGACTCCTCTCTTCTAATTCTTTATAAAATACATAATAAATTGCTGTGAACTACAGTCACTCAATTGTGTTATAAAACCTGTTCCACCTATGTGACTGTGTTTGATGTCATTTTTCAAACTCCCGGTAATCTCTCCCCTCCTGTGACAGAATATTCTTGGAACAAGCTCGACTTCTCAAGTATCACTTTTTACAAATATGTATTCTTCTTCTAAGACCTCAAGAATCATCCCCAGTTACCTCAAATGCCATCTCCATCTCTTTCTAAAGCTATTTAATATCTCTTTTCTTTTGTTAATTCCAGTAGTCTTTAGTGTTTACCTCTTGTCTTACCAAGGTTCTGCCTGGAATTACAATTAATTGCATGCTATTATTATGATCCAAATTGTTATTATTAAACAATGCATTTCTTGAAGTTACTTAACACTTTTTTGTTGTTGTTGTTATCTGGGGCAGCACCTAGGCAGTAGAAGACTATTGAAAAACAATTACTAGTCAATTCTGCTCCTCTGAATTAGAGGACAAAAGTCTTTCCTAGCTGATTTCTTTTCTCTCTGTTCTAAAAACACTGGGTTTGTTGAATTTCATCACCTTTGCATTCTGCCTTTGAATGGAGTGAGTCAGACACACCTGTAATGACTCATTGTCTTTACATCCGGGATCTCTGTGGAATCAGGCATGATTGTCAGCAGCAGCTGCTTCTGATGCTGTTAAATTTATCTGAGGAATTCAGTGATTGTATCTCTGAAGCTCATCAAGTATTTTAAAAAAAGGAGGTGTCTAAAAAACTCTTTTGGCATTATATAACTAATGGCACAATGCGCAGATCCTCTTCTGAGACCTGCGAGGTAGGAAACCAAGTCAGAGCCTTGGAAATATTGTTAGGAGTTTAGACCTAAGATGGGCAAAAGTACAAGTTGCCTAGTTGCCCTAAAGCAAGCCATCAGACACTTCCAAAAGATAAGGAGCTATTTCTTTAGCAACCCACAATTATGATCCAGGAGCTATCTCTAATGTAAACAATAGAGAGCCAATTAAAAGCTCTAGGATGATATGTAACTTAAGCATCTTGTTTATGATAGGTATAATAAATCTCAAGATTACTCCTCCTGTTTCCAAAGTGAGAGACTCAGAGTATAAATATAATTTGAACCCTTTGAGGCTCAGATCCATGAGTTTCTCAACTGAGCCATTTGCCAATAAATTAAAAACAAAACAAACAAAAAAAAAACTGAAAAACTGATTTTGGCCTCCGGAAATCCTGTCTTGAGAATCAGAGGGAAACTGAGTCTCCTGCAACACTGCAAGATTTCCAGGAGAAATGAAAAAGGATTATTTCATTTAATATCTATATTGAATTGTCTATAGTTTAAGACATTTTCACATTTGGGTTTTTATTTTTAATAATGAACCAAAAAAGGTCAGTAGAGCCAGCATTATTATCCCTTTTTTATTTTAGTTTCTGAGGTGCTGGGGATGGAACCCAGGTCCTCTTACATTCTAGTAAGCACTTTATCAGTGAACTACATACCCACTCTTAATTATCCCTTTTTAACAAGTAGAGAAACTAGACTCCAAATGTATTTGCCCAAGGCCCAATCTCTTTCTGTTTTTAGCACTTTTGACATTTGAGGATTTACACTGGTTAGTACTTAGCCTTTTAAGATATGGGTGCTGTGTGTTATTTTTTCTTTCATATTTTACTTCATAGGCATATCAAGTATTTGACCTTGCTCCTTTGAAATGTTCTGGTCCTCACACAATGCCAGTTCAGAGACATTGGCTATGGAATGTCTTGGTTCTAAGGTCTTTAGTTTACAAAATAGTTGTAAAAGCTTTGCAGAACCTAAGTAGCAAGGACTAGCAAACATACTCTGGGCCCCAAATCAATTCTGATTTTTAATTAAGAGCTTATTGTTCTAATCAGTAAACCACCCTAAAAACAACTCTCAATCTTGCAAAATGTCCTCTTCTTAGCCTTGTTACATTCACAGTAAACTAAACACAAAATTTTTGTTTTGAGGCATTTGACCATGGAAAATTGTATGGTATAAATTTTTACTTGATTTCCTTTAACCCACTTAAGTCTCATATCCCATTTACTAAGTAAGAGAAATTAAACATAATATTACAAAAAGGCAATTTATCTCCTGTGGCTTTTCCTAGAAGTTAATATAAGCGATATCTAAAATAATAGGAATAACCTTACCTCTACTTCTCTGTACTTAAAAGGGAAATATTGACATTAGAGAATATACATTTTCATCATTTGAAATTGTTACCTCTTTCTGCAAGTACGCAAATCACCTTCTAACTTTGAAAGCCACTCTAAGAGGACAAAATGGGCTGGCAAAGCATTTTCTCAAGCAGATATAAGACAAAATAAATGGTTACTCAAACCTTTGATAGCAGAATGTAGTTATGTGCACTCAGACCTAGCATTAAATTGCATTCCATTTCCTGAAGACTGGGATCAGTGAGCATTGATCCTGAGGGCTTCATGATGACATGGCGGAAGTAAAAACATAGAAGTGCTTTCCTTCCAGAGGTATAACTATGAATGCCTAGGGATATGTGAGTGTGGCTTCATAAAAATAAGTATTAGTTCTACTTGGATATGATTCTAAATGAAGTATTATGTATTGGCATGAGAATCTAATGATACACATATTCTATAATATTCTATAATAATATATACAGGACATATATAATATACAGAGAAGCCTTGGTAAAAAAAAATCTTTCTGCTCATTTGTTGAGATGTAAGATGTTTAGTTAAATGGAGAAGTTATCACTGGTGGTTCATAAAGTTGACGCAACATTTAAAATATTATGAATGCTCTAAAATAAAATGTCAGAAATTAGCATGGAACGTCTGCAATATATTCGGGCCTCCCCTTGTACATTCTTGGTGTTCTCAACAAATCCTATACCCATCAGTTCCCATATGAATGATAACATATCATTTAAATCCACTTAATATATTGAGCAGAAAAATGCATTATTTGAAGGATGTATGGACCAAATAATATTGTAAAGTAAATAATTCTCAAAAACATGTTTTTTGATTCTTGGTATTTTGAATCCAAATTTAAATTTAAAAATCTGACCATAAGTTCTTGGAATTCTTGAAACTTTTATCTAAGGACGCAATGAAAGATCTTGTAAAAATGACAGTCAGTTTATTCATAACATTATTTCAAGTGGCCCGTTCTGCATTGGGTCCACAGTAATATTTTATAATATTTATGTGATTTTATATTTTAAGCATCTAGAGGTCACAAACTATAAAGTTTTCTTGTCATAGTTCCAACAACCACACCACAACTAATTAAGCAACCCATAAATGAATGTTTAAAGATAATGATTTACATTCCAATAGAAAAAGATCACCTCAAGGGAACTGGAAGATATTTAGATGGAAGAGCTGAATCTTAAGAAATTGTAAGACCAAAAACAGAAATATAAACATAAATGCTGTGCCATTTGACTGTGGGTGAAAAACATTTGTTCTTTTTTTGAATTCATTCACTAAATGATCACTTGAGATTTTAATTGATAGCAACTACCTTCACAGATCTAGAGAATGCCCAATATTAAATTAGTGCTTATAACTTTAAAGATAAAACATACATTTTTATTCACTGTTGTTTTTTTGTTCATTTGTTTATTATCTACAAAATTACAAATATGATATCTGTGGAATTTTCAAAGCATATTTTCTTACTAACAAGGAGTTTTTATTTCCCAGATCATAATACAAAACATAGGAATGAGAAGAAATCTCAGTAGGATCTAAATTCATCAGTCAGTTGAGAAACAGGAATCTGAAGGAAAAGATGAAATTATCTCAGGGGAAGAAATTGTAAGAATGGCACAGCAGCAAGGAAAACACAGTGTTGCTAAGATTTTGGCTCTCTTCTGGGGCCTCACACAATAAAGGAAGAACACTTGTGTCTGTCACTATTTGAGAATCATATTCACAGGGGAATGCTGTATATTAACTGATAGACATATTAACTGATAGACTGCATTATTTGTTGGCCTGGAGATTGAAATTCAGGAAAGGAAACATTCTTACCACACAGGAAGTCAGACCATTTTTGAGATATGATGAAAATTGTAATGTTTGTTAACATTCTATTGTATTTGTGCTTAAAGCAGGGAACACAGTAGAGGCAAAGTTACTGTGCATAGGAATTTATATAATGATAATGAAGTCAAATTAGGAAAGGAAATAGGTATTCAATAGGAATAGGAGGGGCATGAGGTTTTTGCTTCGTGTTTGTTATAGTTTAGATAACAGAAAGGTAGCTTTAAATTTTCATTGGTGATTGGATTGGGGAGAGAATGTCTAAATGTATAATACTTTTCATCATAACAAGGATTTTTTACACAAGAAACTATAGATGAGAAGCAAGTGATTCACCAGATTGTTGAGATGCTTTCAAAAGGAAATAAAACTAGAATCACTGGAGTTCTAATTCAGTATAATGTTCTGCTTTTTCAAGTCAGGATTCTCTAAAAGCTGCAAATATATTATAAATTACATATTAAATGAATATTCTAGTCAGCTGATGTGTCATGCATTTACAAATATTGTTTTGTGTTGCTTCAGATAATTGTATAAGGTTAAAGAAATTAAAATGCCCTGAGTATGCAAATGTATTAAATGCCTATCTAACATTTGTTTCATTTTGAGATTCAGCTTTTAATTTGAGTTGTTTCAATGCAAATATATGGCTCTTTTTCACGAACTTAACCTGAATTCTTTAGTTTTTATAATTTTAAATAGGAATCTTTATTTAGGGGTGGCAATGACATTTTAACATATGAATTATTTTTCTGTAAAGCAACTATATCATTAACGGGAACAAGCATGATGTGTTTTTTAAAAAACCTCTACAAGCAAAAAATACTAAGCTTCATGCTACTTGTGTTCATTTTGGTTTGAATTATGTTTTAATTGAATATGTTAATCAGGTAGTCATAGGGAATCACGAGCTGATATGAAAGTAATTTAGCAGCCAGGTTGTATGGGAGTTACTTTCTAGGTAGCCTAGATAATGAGCATGGCTACTGGCACTGGGGCTGTTTGTTCTCAGCAATTTTCTGTGGCAGTCCTTGTGTTGCTTGTGGGTGATTGAAAGGCATTTGTGTTGAACAAAGTGTGACTCCAGCTGTGTGGCCCAGCTCAGGGCCATGGAAACTGGACCTTGTCCTTCCCTTCTGCCAAAGCACCTCAGTTTAGAACAAATGGCCTAGAAATCTACCCTGATTGCTTCTGCCACCCCCAACCTTGTCCCACCTGGATTTTGAGGTCAAAAAAGAGGCCAATTTCTGTGGTGAGCTCATCCCCCTGAGCAAAGGTGAAAGGATTTGCACTTATAGCTTCTGAGAACACAAGATTAGATTGGGAGCTCACTGAGCTTAGCTAGTACACTGCACCAATGTTTCAGATTCAGCTTTTATTGATTCTCTTTTATGAAACATTCTGGAAAAAGAGGTAGAATTCATCTTTGGGTGGTACAGGTCATTTATTTCAGTCTTTCTATCTGGTAGCTTTTTCTCTCTTTTCTATTTTCCACTGCTGTAAAGCAGTAGGAATCTCGGCTTGCTTGTGAACACATTTAACTCTTTTTGCTCTATGTCTTATTGGAAGATAATAATAAATATAAAGAGTCACATATGAAGGAACAAGGCATGATATAAAACTTGAAAAGAGAACCTTTGGACAAAGATTGAAGGCACTGAATAATTAGAATGAATGAAAAAGAGAAAGGATTTCCTTAACACTATGGTGGTACTACCAGTCATGGAGACAGGGATTGAAATATTGTAGAGTCCAAATTTCTACCATATAGAAACAAATACTCTCATGGGTAAAAGAAGTAGGTGATATAGTTACATCACAGATTATTACTAGATTTAATTGTATCCTTCAGTTAATAAAATTTTAGTAAGAACAGAGACAATAAGAAGGGAAATTGTTGTCCTCATATTTTCAAATAATTTTTCAATTCCTTATTTGCCAATATGAGGACAAGGCTCTTCTGATTGTCCTATTTGTAGGGCATTGAGTTTAGCTTTCCCATTCTATGTCTAACTGAACACCTACAGCCTGCCCTATGTTACACTGCTCTTTCCAAACTGGACCTACTATTTTGTCTTATTTTTATTTATTTATTTATTTTGCAGTACCCGGGATTGAACCCAAGGGCATTCTACCTCTGAGTTACAACCCCAGGCCTATTTTTATTTTTATTTTTATTTTTTGAAGCAGAGTCTCACTAAGTTGTGGAGTGTCTCGCTAAGTAGCTGAGGCTGGCAGCAGACCTGTGATCCTCCTATCTTAGCCTCCCAAGTACTGGGATTACAAGCATGTGCCACCATATCCAGCTGGATCAACTGTTATAATAAGTAGAAAATTTCCATTGTATTCACGTCGACCTAAATTTGAAGGATGATATTTGAGATAAAGAAATTTGACCATTGATGAAGGATGGGTCAGAACAAGTTAGGCATTGTGACTTGAAAATTGCATTCATTTGTGTTGCTCTGATAGGATTTAAAGAGCTCAATGACTCAGGAAAACAAGTGGCCACCTTTTTTTTCCCCAATTTTATACATCACAGGAGCCCCTGAAATATTTTGTAAAGCCAAATTCATTTTGAAGTCATAGTTCTCCTGACATTTTTTATGAATTTCAAGTATATATATATATATATATATATATATATATATATATATATGTAGATGTATATATGTATGGCATAAAATGCTAAGCACATCAACTGACATATTTCATAATAATTTTTACTTATTGTCAGCACCTCATCCTAGATAATGTGAAAAGAGAGAAAGTGTCCTTAAAACCCAGAAACACATTCCTCTGTGTCTGGTGGAGCCTATCCCAGAAGTCCTTACATTGTAGGTTGAATTGGTAAGGCCAAACATTTGTACACATTATGAAAGCATGTTAGGGAATGCTGACTTATTGTCTCCAGATCTGATTAGGAGAAAGTCTGTATCCATTGACCTTAGGACTTTTGTCCCAGTCAACTAGTATTTCTACTTTATGCCCATATCTGTGCTAGATATTTTGGATGGGTGGCAAAATTTTAATATTTTAAAATAAATTCCCCTATTCTTTACAATTCTTATCCTGTTTTAGTAGTTATTACTACGTGACCTTTTGTTATCTACTCACATGTCTATTTTGTTAGCATACCTTTTATTAGGATAGGAATTCTCTGTGGTTGGTAGCTTATCTCCAGAGGTTAGGACATAGTAGTTGTTAAAACAAACAAATAAAAGACAAACTAATCAAATGATATCCCCAGGTTCATCTCAAATACTTATATAAATATTCCATTAGCAGTATTTCTGGAAACATCATTCTTTTTAAAACTTTTTTCATGTAATACTCCCCCTCCCAAGCTTCTAACCTAAACTCTTATTCTCAATAATCCATCGCTAAATTTATCTTTAAATCTTTCCTAATGTATTATTCAAATTCTCCTTTTTGTGTTTTTGCTTGTTTCTTGCCTAACCTGGAACTGGCTCCTTTGCTCCCTTATTCATTAAAATATGTAGGCCAGGTTCAAATCCATCCTTTATTAGGCAGCTTCTACTGGCAGATCAGCTCACGCTATCCTGGCTTTTCTCTCAACTTATATTTTATTAAAAGTATCACATCATTTCCATTTAGGCAACTGAATTCTAAGTTTCATGAGGATAGAATAATTTTATTCATTCATTAATTTATTCATTTCTTCAATGTAAGTGCTTAGGCAGTTGAGTAGTATTGTGATTTCATGCTTTTGGAAAATAATCCTGACTATTATATTGAGTGACTGGCATGGCATGGGAGGAGGTAGGGAATAAAGACCGTCAGGAGATCTCTTGTGACTGGTTTTCTCATATGTAATCTCCCATCTACATACTTCCAGGCACATTCTTTTTTACCATTGGAGGCCTCCTTTTCTGTCTATATATGCTTGCCTCAGTCAGCTCTGGCATGGCAGCATGGCAGTTACTTTGATGATGCGAATGTCTCCTTCACTTCAGCCAAGATTTGATGAGTGCCCACTGTGCTATTAATGAGCTAAATACTTAGGGTTCAAATGTAATTAAGACATAGTTCCTGAAACCAGAGTTTACAGGGCCTATACTATAACCTGGAACTATATTTGACAGTATTGTGCATGTGAAGAGAATAGCTGAAGTATTGAGAAATAATCCCTTCAAAGTAAAAATGGCTTACTTCTGATAGTGTCTATAGCAAAATTTATGCTAGAAACCACAGACCGTCTATAAATCTCTGTTCATATTGGCTGCCTTAAAATCTTGAATGTTTGCAAATTAAGAGTGGATTGGTAAATCATACCTCAACAAAATTGGTTTAAAATTAGTAAAAATTTTAAAAAGAATAAATATGATTTATTTCCTAACATGGTTATAAAAATTTAATTCAAAACCATGCCAGTTGAGTTTCATTTGAACTTGACAATCCTATACTTTACCACGTATGATCAGTGCTTTTAAAAATACATCATGTATCTTATCAATGGCAAAGCCCATGTTATGATGGGTCTCAAGCCACATTTGAACTGCCCTGTGAGATGAAATTTAGTTTGATATAACCATGAGCCAATCAATAGCAAGAAAGACACATTTAATGGAGTCTGGATTCACTGAATTCAAGCTATTCTTGAAGACAAATCACAATCTCTCTCTCTCCTATTTATATGGGCATATAAAATTCCATATATTTTATTTATATGAATATATATGTATGAAAACATAGATACAATCATGTAGCTGGAAAAATCTTTCACTAAAGTATAAGATAGACCCTGTTTTCTGAGACTGATCACTATGTTTTTTATTATAATTATTCTTAGATTTTTGCTAATCTTCTGCAATGTTATTGCCCTGAAAAATTGTGTCCACCTGCCAGAGCACAACAAAACCAACTGGTGTATGTTTCAAAGCAGCTGTTAATGGCAGCATCTGACTACAAGTTCTGTTATAGATGTATAAAGAAATACAAGTTAAGCTGTACCGCCACAGACTACAAATGTCCTTTATTAGTGCCTTTCTCACTGCATTGGCTTCTAACTCCCATAGTAGACAGTACAATTCCCAGACATTATTTGTTCAGCCTTGGATGTGGATTTTTGATTTCTGAATTCTGTTCATGGTACTGAACTAATTTTTCTTTATTTTGTCTAGGCTGTCAGTTTTTTACACTGGATGGTTATGTTAATTTCCCATTTCTTCCCTAAAGCAGATGCCCAGATTTTTCAGTTTCATGGCACTAATTTTTTAAGGCTTTAACAAAGTACAAATTTTCTTTATCATTATAATGTAGCTTGACAAATGGTCCTAAAGGATCAGGTAGAATTTCCTTGTAGCTGAGTGAGTTGGTTGTAATCAGGCTGTATCCAGGCAACGGGTCCCCTGGTTACTGGTTTCTTAATGTCTCTAAACCTGGAATCTCATTCTGTGAAGGGGTGAGAAACCTTGGGAAAATAAATACCAGAGAAAATGATTTTTCACTCCATTCATTTGAAACAAGCCACTCTGTGAATTATTTTTATTAAGTTTATCTTAAATTTGTATTTACTAAAACATATAATATTTCTATGACAAAGATACCCAGAGAAATCAGACCTTGCCCAGGGGAATAGTGTTAATGCATTAGAGGAACAGCAGGTTTCTTTGCTGGAGATCAGGGGAATGTCTGTAATTGAACTAGATAACCCATCTGTGATCCTATAGGCTTGGTTTGGCCTGCTGTCACTTAGCTGCAGATTTTAGGAGCCCTCCAGAATAGGGGGAGATACATGTGGTGCTGTCAAAAATATAGACATGCAAGTAGTGGTGAGCAAAAAGGTAGTCTCTCAAGCTGAGTCTAGAAACCATATTTTATTTCAGTTTCCAAAACCTCATTAATTGATATTAAAAGAAACAATTTACATTTTTTTTCTCTGCCTGTTTTTAGGAAAACATAATGTCTAAACATTTGCCACCTGCTCTATTTCCCAGGAAGCTGCATAGCTAAGACCATGTCCTGAAAATCCCTCCGCTCCTCCTCCATAATTTTGATTTTTAAGTTCTAGTTATTTGTGTGTGTGTTATTATTGTTTATGATGGTGGTCATTACCTGCTGATATTCCTTAACACACATGTGTTTTAGGAAATTGATGAAGGAATGCAGGTGGGATGTGTTGCTGAGGGAGTTGTGAGCTATCAATATGAAAAATAATCTCACAAGGGGTATGAACTTCCCACATGAGGATTTTCCGTGCCTCAGATGCAGCTATCCACCTCATCACACAGTATCTTCTCCAAGGATACTGCTCATCACTGAATCCTAGAGACTCCGAGAATTCTCTGAAGAGACATCATAGATTTCCTCGTCAAATGTTTTCCTGTTATAAGAAAAGAGAACAGAAGCCTAAATAAGAGGGGTTCCTTTTCTGTCGTCATACTACTTATTAGTAATCTTGCCTAAGAGTATATCTTTTTTATTACTAAATTCAGTGATTTTTCCATTAGAACATCACATGTACTTCTTCCACTTAGTTAGCAAAGCATACTGCAGAGAATCCCAAAGAGTATTCTCCACATTTCTTCCTTTGCATTGGTTATGGAAACAGAATCATAATCAGATTTATGAGACAAGGAATTGGATGCACATTTGTAAAAATATGCTATCTTCATGCTTAGGCAGAAACCCTGTTTAGAATTAGAAATACAGTTAGTGTTATTACAATTTGTCTTTATATGAACAAATGAAGATTATGATAAATGATAAGCCAGAATTGTACCATCTGATCAAATTTAGCCTCACAATAGAAAATCTGAATCCCTCTGTTTGTTTATTTTTTTAGTATTCAGCTATATAACTGGATGTCTTTATAATAAAACAAACATTAATTACATGAATATTCCGTTAATAATCATTAAGTATTAAATACATTTTAAAATATAATAATAATAAAAATTTTACCCTTGGTTTTGTTACATATATAGCCTAGTGTTAAAATGTATTAGCAATGTTAATTACATTGCATAGATGAATTCAGACAAACTCAACATAGTGAAATTTTATTCAGGAAATTAAATTAATATATATTTAGCAAATAGATGTACCATAACATTATTATGAAAAATATAGACATGCGAGTAGTGGTGAGTAGAACAGAGATTTCTTGGTCTGCTATACTATGGCCTTCTCAGAGGCAAAAATTGTTTTCTATTCCTATACCCTCAGTACTTTAGCATACTGTCAAAAAATATAGTATCACCATGTTTATGTTCATTATCTGATACAATTTCCTTTCTCCAAATAAACATTTAGAAGGAAAGATTGATTTGGTAAGCACTTGAGGAAATATGTACAATGTTACACAAAATACTATACAGTATAGATGTTAAAATTAATAAATTCATTCTACAATCAAGTTTAGAACTTATAAACAATAAAATGGAGAAGATATAAAAATGATTAATTACAACAGAAAGTACTACATAATAAAATATATTATTGCATAAAATCAATTAAACCAATATATGAAAAACATATACATAAAACTACACAATTAAGGTATTTTTAACTATAGAATTTAAAGCATACACTCCCACGATGTCCATGCATTTTCCTTAAGAATATGGCAGCCATTCTTTCTCTCAAACTTGACTAAGTAGAACCTAAGCAAATTCCCTGGGTGACTGTAATCAACACATGGGGCTCATTGAAATTAACTGGCCCAAATTATCCAGTTAACGACCAGGAATTTGTCTAGTCATTGTTTTCAAGGTATTTCATTATCTCCAGTTCAACTCAAATATTTTACAATGGTTTTCTCATTTTTTAAATGGTTTGTATGGCAAAGGCACTCTTTTATTCCCTTAAACAAATTTCTCAAAGGTATTTTTTCTTCTGCAAAAGGTATGACTTTCACTAATAAGTATATTGCTTATTGGTTAGTAATGCCCCACCCCATTTTACCACCTTTATAATATGCACATCTGAACTGGAGAAGATATGCAGTCTTCTAACTAACCCTCTCTGGTGACCAGTCTTTGTGTACTTTATGGGGTTTGTCCAAAAAAGACTGTCCCTAAAATGTGCATAGCTGAGGTTGGACAGCAACAAGCCATGCTAATGGGTGTCATCTCAGGAATGTTCTATGTGAGATTGGTCCCAATATGTATCATTTTTAACACTAGAACTGTTGTTTAATCCTACTCCCTTGTTTGGCTTCAGAGGAAGAAACTTGTACTGCTGTTTTGCTGAACACCCCCACTCCCATCCATCTACTCTGTCCTTGCTTTACTCAAGGATCCTGCCAATCTCTTGGGAACTTGTTAAAATTAGAGATACTTGGGACTTTTTCCCCAGGATTCAGTATTTTAGAATTCAATGAAGAACATGCATTTTTACAAGCAATTTAGGTGTTTCTGATAGAGTTTTTTCTCAGACTGATTTCATTTCACCAACTCCCATCTTATCTTATCCATGTAAGTGACACCTCAGCCCATAAATCATAGGGAAAATGCTTAGACAAGCATGTCAAAATCCATTCCTGTTGTTACTGATGGATATAAAACTTGCTTCTCTGTACCACCCTGATATCTGCAGTTCTTGGAAGAAGTGTGAAAGCAATATTTGCTTTAAAAGCCGCTGTTTGCTCTTATGAATCTTCTTTTAAAATGAGTGTAACTGTGATATGTTGTGATGGTTGAGAGCTTTGTTGTAGCACATTTGCTCTAATTTTCTAGTTATTGGCTCAGATGTAAAGGTCCAGGTCATTCACAATTTCCTTCTTTCATAGGGATAAAGACCAATCAGTAACTGAGACTATCAACTTAAGTTTCACATGTGACCAATAGCTAGGAATTAACTTTAGATATGGCTGGCATACCTCAATTTATTCATCAGTATCTTTTCACTCCTCTCCCACAATAACTCCTGCCCTGTCAAGCTTCTGAAGGCTTAAAAAAATGCTGGCTCAACGTTTTTATTTTTGCCTTCTCCCCTGCCCCAGCACTTTCTTGCCACCTTGTTCGAATATTCTGATTTTTACACTTACAAGGAGCTTGGCCAAAATGCCTTGTTATTCTGGACACACTTATTTTCAAATTGGCTCTGTTGATGCATGTAGAAGGAAATGTTGATTATGATTGCATTTGGGTGTCTTATAGTGCATTCTCTTTAGTCCTCCAGTTTCTCAAACTTGCACAAACTGTGCCAGCCTTGAGTTGATACTAATGCTGTGTTCAGCTGCAGTTATTTTATTTTTTTTCACCCACATCTTACTCAACAAGGATGTGACGATGACAAAAAAAAAAAAAAAAAAAACCCAGGGAGAAGTGAGAAGAGTTGGAGAAGCACATGGGCAGTGAGACTTTTTTTTTTGCAGACAACTTGCATTTGTTTTCCTATGTCTGAGAGGAGCCCTCCCTTCTCTTTGGCAGAAAAAATTTGTAGTTATGGACACAGGAGAACTTGGTAAAGTCAACTTGAATAGGAAAAGGAAAGAAAGTTGTTGTTCTCTTCAAATTCTGTACTCTGCTGCATTTGTCCTGCAAGATAGTCAAATAAATTAAAAAAAAAAAAAAACTGAAAAAGACATAGCACCACATCTGGTGCATAGCACATGTTCAATATGTGTTAATTATGTCTGCCTTCTCCATAGCCAGAGCTGGAATACTCAGTTGCTAAGAGATTTCTGGGCTCCAAAAAGATTACTTATTTTTAAAACTTGGCAGTAGATGGCAAGTTTCATTGGTATATTTAAAGTAGGTGTTTGATATCATTGGTTATACTTTGAATTTTATGAGAATGCATTTGTGTGATTCCATGCCCCACATAATCCTGTAAGGGCAGGGGCTGTGATGGCTTGGCGTCATATCTCCAGTGTCTGGCATGTAGTAGATATTCAAGAAATATTTGTGAAAGGGAGAGAGGGAGTAAGTTGGTGTCCCAGTTGCTCAGCGAGGGCTTTTGCTTATGAATCTCTTCCTGGATAGCAGAATAAAAAGATCCTTAGAACAAAGAGAGATGGACTGAGCAGACAAGAGAGGAGTGATGTTTCTTCTTCAGCAAAAGAGAGTGCTCACAGATGTGTCACCATCTTGACCTCCTCTTTAGTTCTGCTGCTTCCCTGGGAGGTGTCACATGCTATCTCAGTGAGAGCATCATTGGAGGGGAAAGTAGGACACTCCTAAGTTACAAGAGGAATAAGTCAGTTGAAAATGAGTTTCAATTCAATAAAAGGAAATATGCCATATATTTTTATGGCAAAATTATTTGGTTTAGGAAACATCAGGGAAGGAAGATTGCTAGCTGTTGTAGGAAATCTCACAAGTGACTTTGTAAGTTGAAGTATCACCTATGGCAAAGTTACAAGACAGAAGTGGAAAACTGATGCGTGCTGAAGATGTGTGCTTTTCAGACAGAACACTTTCCTTTCTTCCTTTGCACACTGGCAAGGACACAGAATTTGAAGTGTGGCTCCTTGATATAAAACATTTTCATCTAATTAATTTCAATGCATCAAGCATTTATTAAGTACCTACTACAATAATAATTTGAAGGAAGGGAAAGAAGAGAAACCTTCGTGAAATACCTCACATCCACAAAAACCGAAGGGGCAGTCATTATTATTTTAGAGATGAGAAAATTAAATCTAGAGAAATTAAGCAACAGGTAATAAATGCTGAAATAGCAGATAGACCTCTCTTAGCTCTCTCTGATGCTAAAGTTGAAAATCTATCATCCAGAGAGTGTTTTAAGTAGTCAGAAATGAAATAACAAACTGTGACTAATTAATAGTAAGACCATACAGCACTAAATTCCAGGAGCTAGCCTATTCCCACAAAAACTGAGAGGTGGAAAGGGAATTATATCATTAATTTTATATAAAGCCCAGAAAGCTAGTCCTAAAGTATTTTGATTTGTCCAGATTCACAGAACTGTTGAATGTAAGCCTCATAACTTTCCACATAACTGCACTGCCTTACTTTACGTTTTCATGACCTTGTGTCTTATCATTCATTCTTTCTTGGGTGTAAAATACAAGGCAAGGTCCTCTGGACTCTCTTATGCTGACAAAACAACATGTTAAAACTTGCCTAATTATTCAGTGAAGGGACAGATCAATTTTCCAAGCTCCCAGTAGAATACTGAACACCAATTTGAGGCCTCTGAAGACATAAATCATAACAATTGACATGTTTGAGTAGTACAGGATCAGACTGTGGGCAGCAAGATTCTTAAAATGACCACTAAATAGTTTCTTGAAGCATAAACCAAGTCTATGATCTACTTGTGAAGAGATGTAATTCTTTCAATGGCAGCTTCTGAGAACTGTTAAGTGTAGAACACTTGTCCTTCTGAAAAACTGGTGGTACTAGACAGAGGAGTAGTCTTCACTCCAGTGATCTTTTATCAGTGGTTGATGAATTAAATAATAAATACATACCCAGCTTAGTTAGATTGATAATGCTAAGTACCAGTCAGGAAAAGTTCTAGATTAATTAACAAAACTCTCAGCCACATTAGTCCCACCATGGGTATCACATAAGCACATTTACCCTCATGCCATCAACCAAAGCAAAACTAGACATTAAGGGTTTGCTATAATTTATAACTTACACTTTCAAAGTGCATTTGTTTTCAATGTTCTTTCTCATGCATTGTTTCATTGGATTCTTCCAAACAACTTGATTACCTTAGCTGATAGATCCAGAAGCTGAAATGCAGAGTAGTTAATTGACTTGCCTCAAATCATATGCCAAGATGTATCCAAATTGGTGCCTAATTCCTAGTTACTTCCTCTTCTTTTATGTTAGTTGTTTTGTTTTGTGAATGTTATCTAGAAACCTAAGCTAAAAAGAAACATTCCTTATGTAGAACATATTCCAGA
Source organism: Graphiurus murinus (assembly GCA_004027655.1). Taxonomy (NCBI): domain Eukaryota; kingdom Metazoa; phylum Chordata; class Mammalia; order Rodentia; family Gliridae; genus Graphiurus; species Graphiurus murinus. The sequence goes on along the minus strand of PVLC010001290.1, from coordinate 129,409 downwards.
GCTTTGGAAGTCTCTGGAGTTTATTCTGTATTGATGCCCCTCCTTATTTTGACAAGACTGTGTACCCAGTCCACTTGGGGGTTTGCAAGTTCTACTCCCAACAAACAAAATGGAATTATTATGTGTCATTCATTTTTACCTTGAAATATATTCTGGCAATGTGCACTGTATCCCAGTATTTCATTATTAAAGATGATTTATTTATTATGAAAAATATTGAAAATGGATTCAGGGTTAGAAGTCATCAGTGCATACTATTACTGTAATATTTATACTTTTGACAAGAATCAATGATTGTTTTTTATTCTTAGTTTGAAGATAATACCCATGTTGATAAACATCTCTAATAAACTTTTGTGGGCAGGATTCTGATTCATTGCCTTGATCCACAACCATTTTATGGGATAAAAACTTGAATCACCAACCAGCCTTGTTGATGTGCTTCAAATTGACCTGGAAAGAATCCTCACATTGGAACAAAACACATTCTTATTACCTGATCATATTGGAACCAGAAGCTTGTGATTAGCGTGATGATAACAGAGGAGTGAGTTTCCATGGTGGTTTTAGCTTTAGTTTTTGCTTCCTAATATGAAGTTGATCTGCAAGATTTCTGTGGACAAGAGGAAAAGAGACCAACTTACTCTTGAGTAAGAAACAATGAGGCAACAAAAATGCTAACTACACAATTCATTTTTGGGTGAAAGAAAGAAAAGCTAGAATAATAGATACTTTAAAAATAGCTTTGAAGAAAGAAGATATAATCAACCTTTGTTTCTTGCTCTTTAATGAATAAAATTTCCTTGCATTAAATTATAGACAATTCTTTACCTTTCATTAACATCTAGATTTGGTCTTTCAACTAATTAGTGTTGGTCATGAAAAAGTTATAATTAAGTGAAGGTTGTCAGTGCTAAGCTCCACAATTTCAGTATTGCTATGAGAGGGCATGGAACAAGGAAAAGAGAACACAACATACTTGATTCTAGGAAAGTGACATTTGCATCAAAGTATTGCATCTGGACACTGAGTTTATTAAAACTTTTCTGCTTCTTGTTTCAGTTTTAGAGAAACTTGAAATTTTTAGATGGTTAAGGACCTCACTAATCTCCTTCAGCTGTAGACTTCAGACATATTTGTAATCAAACAATGTGGGAGAACTATCTAATGTATTCTGAAAGTGCATAGATTCCTTCAAGTGAAATAATGAAAATATTGTCATTATATGTGAGTGTATCAGTAGGTCCTAAGGGCTACTACTAGAGAGGTTCCAGTGCTTGGGAACAGCAGTGAAGCTGTCAGTACTGCCTCCTCTCTGGAGGGCTATTGTCTTTCAGTCCCCAATCTTGCTGGGATGCACATATCCATCAATGCTTGGGCACCATTCTAGTGACTGGATAATTGGTAGGTTTGCTTGGATCCAGGTGTTACTAGACTGAACAATGTTTGATTAGATTATTTATTGAGAACTTAAAAATGATGATAGTGTATGAGTAATAAGAGATAAAACTCTGTATTCCTTCAGTGTTATTTGCTTATGCCAAGGTTGTCTGGTTACATAATCACCCACTTTCCTTTTTCTCCTAGTCTCTTTGTTTGCTTTACTCTTATTTTTTCCTCTTACACAGGCCTCACCCTCTATATGCTAGTCAGTCTATAAGCCATAACCCCCATATTTTAAGGACAAACTGTAACTTACTTATCATGTAACTGGAACACTTGAGAATGTGACTAGATCCAGGCATCCTAATGATACCTTCAGGAAGCTGGCCCTGTCCGTCTCTGGGCCATTCTCTCCTCCACATTGACATAACACTTTTGACTGATTCTGTAAGTATTTCTACTTAACTCTGGCACTTGAATCTAGACTGCTGTTTCCATAATTTCTATGGAATCATCTAGTTAGTTGTGAAATTTGCATCTCTGCATAATTAGGGCTACTATGTGTCCCTTTATGTTAACTTTAATATAGAAATCCTGTAATTTAAGAGAAAAAAGATTTACTTTAAAGTGTCACCAAGAAAACAATCTCATTGAAAAATAAAATGAGGTTTCACACATTAGCATGCCTTACTTCTTTTCTTTGAAGCATTCTTTAGCCATGGCCACATGGGCACTTGTCAGAGACTGTCAGCTAAGATTAGTCTTTCAGTTTTAATACATAAGAAATACCCAGAATCTATGGATTATTTCTATATTACTGATTGAATTAATTAGTAATATGCAAAAAGTGCTTTAAGGGAGAGAATAAAAAGACAGCTATACTTCCAACATTACTAAATACTGAATTTATATCTTCATCTCTTTTACATTTATATGGCAAAAAATTTTTTTTGAGATAATATTGATCTTAATCTATAAGAATATTTTTATTCCTCTAACATTTTTTAAAATCAACTGCCTATTCTTTCTGTATACTTTAGCATACTTAGTGTTTTTCTATTGTTGAATATTTACATTACTTCTAATACTTTGACTCTCTAAATAATTGTGCAATGATCACCTTTATGCAAAATATTGTGTCCATACTTCTGTAGGAGAGATTCCCTGATGTTAATGACTAGGGCAGAGAGTATGGGCATTTTCAGGATCTAGATATGTATCTATTAATAGCATGTTGAAAGTGCCCCATTCTCTTATTCTAGTGAAATCTTAGTGAAACCTTAGGGTTTTCTTGTCATTCTGAGTTCTTTCTTAGCAAACATTGTTTAATTTACTTGAAAGAACGTAAGTCCTATACTAGCATCCAGAATGTGCTTTGCTTTACTCTGAGCTTCACTATCACCCCTATACTTGTGAGATGGAAAGTTCTATGCTGACAGTCTCATGATGGGTGATTTGGTCAACCTCCCTGCTCTCATTGCTAAGGAGATAGTTAATACTAGAGAAAGATCCCTGTGGAAAGTAGACTGCAGCAGGTAAGTACAAAGAAAGGCCCTGGAGTTATACATGGACCTTTCCTTCACAAACATAAACAAGTCAAATCAAGTAGCCCTGTTCTTTCCCATCCCACCCCTATTCTGTTTCCTGTTGTGCCTCTAGATATCCTTTTGTTACTTCCTTTCCATCAAAAGTGCCCTTGATTTCCATTTCATCATGATTTTACTGCATACAGATATTGTAGATTAGAGTGAAGGAGGCTTCACAATATGATTAACTTTTTCTTCAGGGTGGGCTTTCATTTTAGGAAAGCCCAAGGAATCTTCAGAAAATGATCTAGACTAGGATCGAAGAGAAATTGAATTAGTAATAATTATTTCTTGTATTGTTATTGTTGTTAGCATATGTTTATAGTGTGATCCAACGTGAGTATACTGATTTTCCTTAAAGGACTGAGAACATTCTTTCTTCTCAGAAGAAGCAAATGTGGTTTGATTTTGTGTGTGTTTTAAAGTCCAAATTTTGGTGTGTCTTTATTTGCCTTAAAATTAAGTGATAAAGTGAATTACAAGAGGTAATGAAAATTAATCTGGTTGTTCTTGGATCACACACTATTAAGACTAGTGAGTTTTACCATCTGAAAAGAAGGAACGGTGTTTGCTGGGAAAGAGTTTGGTGCTTCACAATGAAGTAATCTGGTTTTGTGTTTGCCTGTGGTAAATGAGACATATACTACGGGAGCATGTATAAGTGATTTTTTTGTTTGTTTGTTTACAACAGTTGGGTTCATAAAGGAAGGCAGGGTGTTGTCATTACCTTTTACAAATGAAGAAGCTGAGACTCTGAAAGGTTAAATGACTTATTGGAATTCACACACTTTAAAAGCTGTGGGCTTGAGATTTCTAGCCCCGTATTCTTTGAACCTTATCATACTATTCAAATTAATAGCCTATAATGAAGTTTATAGTCACTTAAAGCACGTACAGTGGGGCAATTATCAGGAAGGCTCTGGCTTGGAGCCATAGTAGTCAGATCAATCAATGAGACAATAAGTACAGGTGTTTTTCCATTAATCTGAGTCCAGGCTGGCTCCAGAAAGGTAGTGGCTGTTTTACATCAATGGGCAATAATAGTGAACATTAACTGGTACAAGACAAAAAATACTTCAATCATCATGTGGCAACTTGAATCCTCACAATCAAGATAGGAACTAACAATTTTCAAAGCAACTTGTGAAATGAGATCAATGTTTTAAAAATGTCTGTGTTCAATAAATATCTAGCTTTTCTGTAGAAAATAAATTCCAGTTTCTATATAAAAACAACTTGACATTTTTCAGTAATACTTTTTAATGAGCATTGCTCTGAGCTATAATATAATGAAATTTGCTTAAAAGTAGAACAGGCTGGTAATGCTTGGCAGAACAAAGAGGCATATGGTAAAACAGTTGTGATTTACTGGCAAAGGCTTTCAATTTTTGGAAAGCTAGAGGTTTTCGGCTCAGTGGACTGTATCTTGATATTCAATTCTGAAAAAGAACCACAGCAAAACAATATGCTTAGATTACACTAGCCTGATAGATATTTAAGGCATTTTCCATTTGAATTTATAGTTACAAATATAGGCTGGGGTCATATTGCAAAGTGAAGTAGACAGATGAGGAAATTTTTCTAATAATTCATATTCCACTTTTTTATATGATATCCAGAAAATTGTGGCATTTCAGAATAAAGGAAACTGATTTAGAAAAGAGCAACTGATTTCATGTCTCATTTTTGCATTGGAAATTTTTGCATTAGTTAGGATGTTGAATTTGGGCTTTTACACATTTACTTGAAGATTCATAAAGCCAGGCTGATATGAAACTATGTTGAATAAATAATAAAAGAACTTTGTATAAGCATATTGAACCAAGATTATCTACTATATTAAAATCATGTAAAAGTTAGGTCAATATCTAATCAGATCAATGATCTCTTAAGGAGACTTGATTACCAAACTACTAAATAATAATTTCTTTTGCCTTTAAAAGGATCAAGCTTCTTTCATTTATACAATTTAAAACATTACAAATCAGTAGGGAATGAGTCACCTACTCATTTCCCTTTTATGGTATATTAATTTAATATTTTATCAAAGCCATGTATCTTCCTGGAATATCATTTTATTGTTCTGTTAAACTGATAGGAATCCCCCCCAACCTGTCATCACAGATTTATCAAAGTGTAGAATGTTGTAAAAGAACAAGCTGCTAAATGGCTTCCTATTGGTTTCACTAATTTATGTTTGTGGCTTGTCAGCCACACTTTACACACAGCAAGAAATTTGCAGCTGTAAAAATTATCCCTCTTAGGGATTACCTTGTCAGACTACATGGAACATGATATAATCATTTTGTACTTTATTCCCCTACCTAATCACTTTTTTAAAGATCCCTGAAAACATGCAGTTTTTCCTACTTTTATCTTTTCTTCTTTGGTATTTATTTTCTTCCTTTTCAGATAATCTCTTTTTGTAGCACCTTCAGGAGAGAGATAAGAAAAGATAAGTAGAAATGGTCATAATAATGCTTCTAATAATCATACTATGTCAGGTGAAACTGGCCTCTGTGTAGGTGGCAGAGTCCCTGAGGCTTCACTACCAGGCTGTAAACTGAATCAAGACACACTGTCATTTTTTTTTTTTTTTCTCCTTTTGTGTGGTCAGTATTAGAGAGGCAGTACTGCATCTCACTTGTTTTTTTCTGGTAGCCTTCCCAGTACAACATGCTCAACACATCTACTTCCCATTTGTGATTTCCACAAAACCTATTTTTCTCCTTTATATGTATAAAATTCTGGGAATTATACCATTTCCAACTTTTAAATTTATCACATTTTTTGTTCTATAATCATAGCCATCTTGAAATCTGCAATAAAACTAAATTCACAAAATTATCCTCAAAATAATTATCAGAATTATTTCACAAAGTAAAAATAATACTAAAACTGTAACTTTATTAAGTATACAAGTAAATACATACCAACCTTATTTTTTTGAGAATTATATATATTTATCTTGCATATGATTTTGTGATGTATGTATACACTGCAGAATAGCTAAACCAAATGATTTAACATATGTATCACCTCATATATGCATTATTTTTTGAGGCAAGAACCTTTATAATCTACTCTCTTATCAGTTTTCTTTTCTTAAATTTTTTTAATTGGTTCACTGTAATCATACATCTTTGTTAGATGCAAACTGATAAAGGCATACATGCACACATTTCTCATTTAACCCTTCCCCAATTCCCACCCCACTCCCTCGCCCTCCCTCCTTCTCAAGTTCAGTTTAGTGATTGACTTTGATATGTTTGTGAAAGTACATCACATGCATTAGGGTGTTCCCCTATCACCTTTAGTTAAGTCAACTTCTTTGCTCACGTAAGGTTTCTCTTTATTCATCTGGAGTCCCTCTTATGCCCCATTTTCTCCCTAGTTTCCGCATATTAGGGAGAACATACCAACTTTAGATAATGCAGCTTTTTGAATGTGTACATTTTCCCCAGATGAATTGTAATAAGTAAACCATGTACGTTACAATATAATTAAGTTGAATACTATTTCTATGAATAGTATGCCCAATAAAGATGGTCTTTGAATTAGAATTAAATGCATCTAATTATCAAACTACTGCCTTGTCTAATTTGGGGGCAGCTTTAAGGAACATGGTACCTTTGTTTCTCATGTTTTAAGCAAATTGCAGAAAAATTGAAAATCACTAAATTATTACCAGTGCTCTCCAGTCTTAAAAACATTTTAAATAATGTAGCAATCCATGGATTTTCAATGCTTCTGGATTCTGTAATAAAATAAAATGGGTGCTTTGGAAAAACCTGCTGTTTTTTCACTTTTATCATAGTGTTGTGTTTAATAGGCCTTTAGCTGAATATACATGATGGGGAGAAACCTGCTCTGAAATTTAAATTAATGAAAGCTTTCTAAAGTGGATTCAAATAGAAAATTTAGGCATCTTTTCATAGTGTGGGTAAAGATGGGAATTCTGATTAGCCATACAGTGTAGATTGCTTCATGATTCATCTCTGCAAATCAGCAGTTTGAAATCCTATAGTTAGCAATGGGTACCCTCCAGTAAGATTTTATGAACATCAGCTTGGAATTTGGCAGAAATACAATGCCAGTTGTCCAGATATCATTTTTCTCAATGAGCACATGTTTATATGTTAAGTAATTATGGAACCAGATCAATTACAGTTTTATTTCCATTGGCAGAGGTTAATACATCTTCAGAAGGCTAAGTATTCTTCTTTATGGCTGAGTAAAATTCCACTGTGTGTATATACCAAAGTTTTGTGATATATTTGTCAATTGATAGATATCTAGGTTGATTCCATAGTTTGGCTATTGTAAATTGTGCTGCTATGAACATGGTTATGCAAGTCTAATTATAATATTTTGATTTCATTTCCTTTGGGAAGATGCCCAGGAATGCTATCGCTGGGTCATATGATAGTACTATCCCTCTTCTGAGAAATCTCCATGTTGATTTCCAAATGGCTCTACTAGTTTGCAGTCTCACCAACAGTGTAACAGAGTGAAGGAGGGGGGATCTGGTGGGGAGGGCAACAAGAGTTGTGTGCATGTATTTTTCTAACATTCTGTACCCCAGTATGATGTTAGATTATAATGCACCCAGTAAAAAGGAAGGCTAAGTGTTCCTCACCTTGGAGTAACAGAATAATTGTGCAAATAAAAATGATAAGCAGGCCAAAGAAACATTGTTTCTTGAGGACTTAGATGCTCTTTTATTTATTAATTTATCTGAATTTATTTTCTTGTCCTATTTTGTAAAATTATTTAATAGAATTAAAACTAAAAATACTAAGTGGGCTGATTGGGTCTGAGACAACCCTGGAACACCTGTATGTGAAACAGCACCTTGATAAATTCTGTTTTAAAGAAGATAGGCCCAGTTCAATTTCAATTCAGTATCTACTTCCTGGTTTTTGCCAGGCATCATGCTGGGTTATAAAAAGTGAAGAACCATCAGAGTAGTTTTGAGGGGCCCTTCTCTTAGCTTCCTTGAGAAGTAACACCTGCAAAAAGTTCTATTTAAATGAGTCATGTCTCAAGTTTCTCTTTAGTCTGAAAAATTATTCATTAAATTGTATGGATGTTTTTCCCTTCTTCTTCCTGACCAAGGGTAAGTATGCTGTTAGAAGGCTGAATAGAGATGCTTTTTCATGTTGGAAATCATCACTGAAGCTGAGATTCATGCACACCTTTCCATATTTGCACATCCAAGCAGCACAGACCAGGTATTGTCCAAGCCTCATACCTGAAAAGGATGTATGTGGGCTTGAGGCCAGAGTGCAATGTTTCCTTACTTGTTATCTTTTGTGGCACTGGGGATTGAACCAACAGACATTCTATCTCCAATATACACTCCTAGCCCTACTTTTCTTTTACATTGAAACAGTCTTGCTAAGTTGTTGAGGCTTGGCTAAGTTGCTGAGGCTGGCCTCAAACCTGTGATCCTACTGTCTCAGGCTCACGACTTTTGGGATTACAGGTGTGCACCACCACACCCACCTTGCCTGCAGTGTTTCTGATCTGGAAATTCCAGCTTCCTACCTGCTTGCTGGTGAGCTTTTGTTATCTCTCATGCAAGGCAGCTATGTCTCCATGCACCTTTGGGTTCTTGGGTTCTGCAGCCATCACTTGGCAATTTGTTTCCCCCAGTATCTGTATAAGCCTTACTCTAGAAGATAGAATTAGGCCCTAGAGAATTTTTTTTTAAGAAAGTGCACTTTGCACCAGACATGGTGGCACATGTCTGTAATCTAGTACTTTTTAAAAAATACTTTGTGCATTACAGTTTAACATCATAATGGTTCCTAGTGACAGTGACATACATGCCAGTGCTTGGGAGGCTAAAAGAGGAGGATCACAGGTGTGAGACCAGCCTCAAGAACTTAGTGAGAACCCCACAACTTAGCAAGACTCTGTTTCAAAATAAAAAAAAATAAATAAAAAGGACTGGGATGCAGGTCAGAGGTAGAATGTCCCTTGGTTTAATCCCCGGTACCAAAACAAAACAAGACAGTTTGCTTGCTCAATTATCCCTACCTTCCAAGGAAAACACAAATATATTTGTCTGCTAAAATTACAAAGACATACAGTAGTGTTTAATGAACTAAATATTCAGGTAATAATTTCTTCTCTACTCATAACTACTAAAACGGTCTTATAAATGTGTTCAAACAGAGCACAAAAAATATAATGCCAAAGTCTATGTGTCATTTCTAGGTAAATGTTAAGGCTTTCACAACCTAATTTTACACATGTGACCCATTTCTCAAGGAGGAGCTTCAGGCAGACTTTAGGTGCTACATGTGCCCTTGTCTGATGCTACTTCTTCTTCCTCTTACTTTTCTTAAATTAGAAAATTTGCCTTTTTCTAGTGGTACCAGGAATTGAATGTTGAGGTGTTCTACCTCCGAGATATACCCCCAGCCCTTTTTAATTTTTTTATTTTGAAACAGAGTCTCACTAGGTTGCTGAGAGTCTTACTAAGTTACCCAGGCTGGTATCTAACCTGTGATTCTCCTGTCTCAGCCTCCCAAGTACTGGGATTATAGCCCTGTGTCACCATGCCTGGCCAAAATTTGCGTTTATGGCATAATTAGTTAGCAGAGAAGAGTAAATGCAGCATTTAAAGGGCTGATCCTATAACCATTGTACATGAGGGAATATTCATCCTCAGTAATGCATTCTTTATATTGTTCTATAATAAACATGACTTTTGAATATGAAATTCTACACATATGTTGTTTATTGCTTGAAAGGTGAATCTTGTATTTAATTTCAAGGAAATTTATATCTACTTAAGCTATCTCATTAATACTTGCAAAAGTATTTTGATAATAGTTGCAAGAACCACCTAAATAAAACTGGACCCTTATTCTACACCATATATAAAAATCAAATGGAAATGTATTAGAGACTTAGATGTAAGACACAAAGTGGTGCAATTTCTAAAAGAAAACATAGAGCAAATGCTACAGAACATTGGAATAGATGAGGATGTTTTCGACAAGATCTCAAAAGCCCAGGTAACAAGAGCAAAAATAGAGAAATTGATTACGTCAACTAAAAGACTTGTGCACAATAAAGCAAACAAAAATGTGCAGAAACAGCCAATACAATGGGGAAAAACTGTAACTATACATCTAATGAGTTAATATAAAAAATACAAGGAGCATTACCCAGTAATAATAAAATACCCTGCTTAAAAATGGGCAAAAGACTTGAACAGTCACTTCTCAAAAGAAGACATACACATGGCCAATCATCATCATCATCATCATCATCATCATCATCATCATCATCATCACTATTGTTTTCATTTCTGTAAAACCTGCTGACCGTAGAGTATGACCCGAAGTACCTGGTAAGATCTCCCATCCCAGTATATGGTGCTTTAGGCCACACACATCCCAGTGTCTGCCCATATCTGAATTCTGCATATTGGGACAAAACTGTAAATCCATGCTAAGTAATGGCTATTAGTGACATTACTATAGAAATTTTCATTTAAATCTGGATGAAAGATGTTTCTTAATGGTTTCCTCTAATAACTTTTGAATTGAACTGACCATATAGTTTGAGGATGGCACCAGATGGAGTTGTTAAAATATCTCAGTTTCCAGTTCAATTTCAGCTAGCAACTTACTGAGTAACCTTAGAGGAGTTATTGACCCTTTCTAAATCTCAGCTTCCTTGTTTATAACATGGAAGGTTGACTTCAGATGACCTTTAAGTTTATTTCCACATTAAAAACATTATAATTCTGAAAAACAATTCTTCCAAATTACAAGTTAGACTTCTTATTTCTCCACTAATATTTATCTTAAGAAACCAATTTGTAAAAGCTACTAAAATTTGCCATAGTCTTCATTTTAAATTCTTTAAAGAAGAACATGTTCTTTTTTCTTTTTGATGCAATGATGTTTTGATAAATATTTTATTTAGTTTGAGCCTCTGTTTTCTTCTCCAAAATTGTTTCTGAGACTAAGCAGCTGTCAAGAGTTATTCACTAATTCCTTGGAAATCATCCAGAACAGGAATGAAATTCGGAAAGGTTATGAGGTGCCAAAAGAGTCCACTTTTTGACCTTTTTATTTTGGGAAAAAAACAGGATTCATTGAGTAGTAGACAACAGAAGCCAACTAGTCCAATTTTCAACAATGCAGAAGAAATTGTCATGACACATCTTCATGGAATGGATTACTTCTGAAGCAACTTGTTGCAACTTTGAATAACTGTAACAGTTGTTGTTTCAAATAAAATAGATGAATGTAATCATTTTAAATCTGCATATTAATGTAGATGTTTAAAATTACAAAGAAAAAATGTTTTTTCTATATTATAAGTAGAGTTTGATAAAATATCTAGAAGAAAATCTGAGGATAGTTTGAGATATTAAAAAAAACAAACCATGAGATTTGGAAAGCAGTTTTTCACAACACATCAGTTCCTAACATTGTTGTCAACATGCCTATTTATCTTGCCTATCTTCCAGATTGAGCCAAGGGGAATCTTTCCTGGTTGTACTTTCAACATTAGACATTCTTGCTGTATTTGACCACTCCAAAACTGAAACCAATTACTCACTGACAATAGTTATCTGAAACTATACAATGCTCAGAGAATACAAAAGTTATATATCTGATTTTTGGGGGGATCTCTTGATTCTACCAATTAATTATATTTATTGCTCTACAGGAATTTATAGTTGTGACTGGCAGCTCAGAGTCCAATTCCAAGCTTTCCTCTAGGCACAATATTGAACTAGGTGATTTGGGAGGAGGAGTTATCAATTACCACAGACTTTTCCAGACTCCAAGTTAAATGTATCCTAGCCAAGAAACTGAAGGAACCCTGACTGTTTGAGGGATTTGGGGATTACTTGTAATTTACCATAGAGTCTTTGTTGAATTGATTATAACTTTCTATACTTATGGGGATTCATTAATAGAAATAAATATGAAAGTCTGCATGTTAATGACATTAACAGAGCCACAATTACCGAACATAATTGCCAATAATTCTTCAATGGTTATTTGGTAATCAGATTTTTTTGAGGTTAAGTGAAAATCAAACAGACATTTATTCATACAGATATTAGCAATGCAGTGATGCACTTGGGATTTAACCACATCAGTGCTGGGCGATGTACTAAAAAAGGCCTATATTATTTCCAAGGGTGCTTAGGTAGAGTCTTTTGAGGGGCAAGATGGTATGCTGTGCAAAAGTACAGCCTTGGAAATCAGAAAAATGTCGGTTCTGGTCTTGGTTGTGCATAACTGGTTGTGTGATCTCTAACAACCCACAAAATCTTGCTAAGCTTCTGTTTCTTCATCTTTACGTGGGGATAATGCCTGGCTGTTGGTGATGTTTTCGATGTCTGAAACAAACTTGAAATTCTACTGTCTAGATTGGCTTCTAGTGCCTCTAATGCCAATCTCTGTCTTGCTTTACCATGCATGATACTCTATCTTACAACTTAGACCACATGTGAAATATATTGGTAAGCTTCATTTTTACACTTGATATACTTCCTGAAGTTTGCCTTCCTTGCCTGGCAACAGGAAGTGTGAGCTGTCCCAGGCACACTGGATATGAGGAAGGAAGTTGATAGGCGAGTTCCATAGTTCCTGTTTTGGTTGTCCCCACCCCCCACTTACAACACACCGCCTTCATCTATCTTCCACAAGAAGATATTGATCAGCTCTTGAAATGGTCTTTTTCAGTTCTAGATATTCATTTGGCAAATAATGAAGGAGTGGAGTAGAATATGGTTCTGCCCTTGAACTATATCCTAATTTCAGAACTGTTATTAAGAACCTCTGATAAGCGAGATGACTCACAGCTGCCCTCTAGTGGTCATTGAAGGCCCAGCCCAAAGAAAAAGAAAGGAACCCCTGTGGATTGTGTTTCAAAAGTGCCTTTGTGAGCTGTTTGCTTGAAACTCACATCTCTGTTTTTCATTGATATACTTGGTCTCTAGTACCTCAGATCAGTGAGACAATGAATGCCAGCTTAACCATTAGTGTCTGAGCCAGGCAGTGTTACTGCTGGATGCTTCTTTGATCTAAGCAGGGAAGGTGCTGGGATACCTGCCCCATTGGTAGTTTGTGGAATAGATTCTGTCTTATTTACTGTATTTTTTGTTTCTTGTTTTTGGTGCTGGTGACTAAACCCAGCACCTCATGAATGCTAAGCATGTTCCCAGCTCTTAGATGTTTCTTCATTGCCACACTATTTCCCACCACCGTGATGAATCAAGAAATGGTGGGGTGGGCATGGGGATGTGGCTCAGTACTGCATATAAAGAAATGATAGAATTGAGTCCAGGATCTTTAACATGCTAGGCACCTATGAGAGGGGTCTTTAAGGCCCCCGCTGCTGTCATACTTTTTTCCTTTAAACATTGGGAATTTCTATTATATTCATTTTAAAAATATTATTCTATTTTTTTCTAAAGTACTGGAAATTAACTGTGATAGCATATATTACTGCTTTTTGTAACACAAAGGTATTAGATCATTCTTCTAACTATAAAGGTACATGTTGTATTATTCAATTAATTCTTACTGAAATCATATAGTTCAGGTCTTGACTGGTGTTTAAAATGTTTTTAAGAGATGTGAAAATGGAAAAAATCCTTGGAAGAAAAGACTCAGTATGGGTGAGAATTCCAACCATGCACAGTTAGTGTACCTGTAAGGACTCCAGTTTTTGTTTGGAACAATCAAGTGCAATCTTGAGCTATAATTAAATGCAAGCCCAGTGCATTATCTCACAAAGGTTTTTGGTTTGTGTGTGTGTGTGTGTGTGTGTGTGTGTGTGTGTGTGTGTGTGTGTGTTTGTGTGTGTGTGTGTTTGTGTGTGTGTGTGTGTGTGTGTGTTTTGCAGTACTGGATTGAGCCCAGGGGAATTCTATCTCTGAGCTATATCCCAGTCCTATTTTTCATTCTTTATTTTGAAACAGGGTCTCACTATGATGCAGAGGACCTCACTAAGTAGCTGAGGCTGACCACAAACCTGTGCTCCTCCTGTCTTAGCCTCCCAAGTACTGGGATTACAAGCGTGTGACACCATGCTTGGCTTCTCACAAAGGTTTAGTTCCCTAGATACTTGCTATCCTTTGCTGTTTTATAAAATTCAGAGAAAAGTGTTTTTTTCTCATCTCTGTTCAAAGTAGATCAGTAATTAGGAACTAAAAGAAATTCTAGAGTTGTCTTATCAATAAGGAAATTATAAAAAAGATGAGACTACAGCTTTTTAAAGATTACATGATGGTTAAATCAATTAGACAGGTTCCTTGTCATTTGTTAAATGGACTGTGCCTCAGTTAGCATCCTCACTGCTGTAATCCAAAACAACTGGCACACAACTTAGAGGAAGGAATGTTTGTTTGCTCACAGTTCTGGAAATATCAAAGGTTCAGTCCGTGTCAGTCTGGGCGTGTGAAGCTCAAGGCGTGACAGTGGAAAACAGAGAGTGGGAGAGAGCAAGAGCTCTTCCCTCACATCATAGAGGCTGGAAACAAGAAAGAGAACAAGGGAAGGAAGGACCATACAGCATTCCCAAAACCACACCCCCAGAGACTCTCCTCCTCTAACTATGCTCCACTCTTTATGTAACCACCCAATAAATCCATTTTATCCACTGATGAGATTACAACCCTCATGACTTAATTCTGAATATTAATACATGAGTTCTTCAGGGGACATTCTATATCCACACCATGAGAAGCTAACATTACTTTTTTCATCTGCAAATTACCTTTTTTATTGAGTTTCTGGAAAAATAATTGGTATGGGAAGTATTTAGCATTAAGCCTGATTATTTAATGCTTATTAAATGTTTCCCTCCTTCAAATACTCCCCCTACTTCTCTTCTTCATTTCTCAGTTGCCATAAACTCCTGAACCAAGAATTATTCTCTTTGAAATATTTTCTGACAAAAAATATGTTGACTAGTTCCCTAGATTTAGTTTTCCACTTTCTAGAAGCAACTCCTTATTAATTATGTTAATAGTACAAGTTTTAAAATTTCAATGACTCTACATAGCTTACTAATTCCTGGAAGGAAAATAGGGCACTGGAATTTAAATTGCATATACTGATAGCAACAAAGGCATGAGGTAGGGAACCACCCAAACTCCAGTTCTAATAGTAAATCACTTAACTAATGCAAGAGTAAATGCAAATTCTATTGTAGAATATGAAACACACTGTTTTCAAGGATATTTAATATTCTCTCATATGTTTGCTATGTCTCTATACTGAAGATATCAGTCTTATTTTTTATTTGTTTGTTTGTTTGTTTTTCTTGAGGGAAACATAAGAAGTTTATTTAGTGAAGTAGGAGTAAGTTTAAGAAAAGGCCATTATAAAGGGTTATAGTCCAGAGAAAGGCTCTGAGGATAATATGTTCCTGGAAGTCAAAAATGGCCTAGTCTTACATTGGATGTCACTATCCTTCCGTGTGTGTGTGTGTGTGTGTGTGTGTGTGTGTGTGTGTTTCTCTCTATTAGAATTTTTAAATGTATATCAGCAAATTCTAGTAATCCTGAATAAGGCCTCTTTAATTGTCCAGTCTATGCTACTATCTAATTTGAGGATGTAGAGTATTTCTTCTGACCTTAGAGAATTCAAATTTCTCCCCTTGAAAATGAGCAGATGGGATTTCCAGGAAAGTGGTGACTGGGGGAAGTAGACAAGAGAAAAAGAAAAGCAGCAAAAAATTGAACAAAGCGATGAAAAATTGAAAGACGGCAGAAACAAAGTCAGAAGACAGAACAGAGGGCAGCAAAGTACCCATCGCACTTCCCCTTGGGATCAGCTGTAGCCACAGGGTTCAGATCACAGTGGAATAAATGTAAAAATCAACAACAGGAAGACCAAAAGAAACTACATAAATATATGGAGATTGAATGGATCAGAAGAGAAATAAGGGGAGAAATAAAAAAAAATTCCTAGAATTAAACGAAAATAGAGACATGATATACCAAAATCTGTGAGACACTTTGAAGGTAGTGTTAAGAGGAAAATTTATAGCACTGGGTGCCTACATAAAAAAAAAAAAAAAAAAAAAAAAAAAAAAAAAAAAAAAAAAAAAAAAAAAAAAAAAAAAGAAAAAAAAGAAAAAAAGAA
>PVLC010001290.1:69225-113198 GCA_004027655.1 Graphiurus murinus | reverse complement strand
GAGCAGAAATAAGTGAAATTGAGAATAAAAAACAATACATAGGATCAACAAATCAAAAAACTGGTTCTTTGAAAAGATTAACAATATAGACAAACCCCTAGGCAACTTAACCAAAAGAAAGATAGAATCAACCCAAATTATTAAAATCATAAATGAAACGGAAGACATTACCATGGACAGTGGGGAGATTCAGAGGAACATCAGATACTATTTTGAAACTGGGCATGGTGGTGCATGCTTGTAATCCCAGTACTTGGGAGGCTGAGACAGGAAGATCCAGGTTTGTGGCCAGCCTCAGCTTCTTAGTGAGGCCCTTTGAAACTTAATGAGACCCTGTTTCAAAATAAAGAATAAAAAATAGGGCTGCAGATGTAGCTCAGAGGTTGAAAGCTCCAGGTATCACAAAAAGAAAAAAAAAAAAAAGAAACTATTTTGAAAATTTATTTTCCAGTAAACTGTAAAACATGGAAGAAATTGACAGATTACTAAACACATACTACCTACCTAAATTGAGCCAAGAGGATATAGAAAACCTAAACCAGCCAATAACAAGCAAATAAATAGAAACAGCAATAAAAATTCTGCCATCAAAGAAAAGCCCAGGTCCAGATGGGTTTTCAGCTGAATTCTACAAAACCTTTACAGAAGAACTAGTTCCAATACTTCACAAGTTATTCCATGAAATCAAAAGAGATGGAATTCTTCCAAACTTCTTCTATGAGGCCAGTATCACATTAACACCAAAACCAAATCAAGATACCTCAAGAAAAGAAAATTACAGACCAATATCATTGATGAACATAGATGCAAAAATTCTAAACAAAATACTAGCCATGAACTTGAATGTGAAAATTGTACACCGTGACCAAGTTGGTTTCATCCCAGGAAAGCAAGGCTGGTTCAACATACATAAATCAATACATGGTATTCACCACATAAGTATAACTAAGAATAAAATGCACATGATCATATCAATAGATGCTGGAAAAGCATTTGACAAAATCTAACACCCATTCATATAAAAAAAAATAGCAGAAAATTGGAATAGAAGGAACATATCGCATCATTAAGGCAATATACAACAAACCCAAAGTCTACATCATATTGAATGGGGAAAAACTGCAGGAATTCCTTTCAAAATCAGGAACAATACAAAGATGCCCACTATCACCACTCCTTTTCAATTTACTCCTCGAGACTCTTGCCAGAGCAATAAGACAAGAGGATATCAAAGGGATTCAAATAGGAGAAGAAAAATTAGAATTATCTTAATTTGCAGACAACATGATCCTATATATAGAAGACCCAAAAAACTCAACCAAAAGACTACTAGAGCTGATTAACAAATTCAGGAAAATAGCCGGATAAAAAATCAACCTAAAAAAATCAGTAGCTTTTCTATATGCCAACCATTAATCCACATAGAAAGAAACACAGAAAACAATTCCATTCACAATAACCTCAAAACCAATAAAACACCTGGGAATAAACCTAACCACAGAAATAAAAGACCTCCACAGTGAAAATTATAAAACATTAAAGAAAGAAATTGAAGATTTTGGAAGATGGAAAGAGCTCCCTTTCTCTTGGATAGGCAGACTAAATATCATCAAAATGGCTGTTCTACCAAAAGTGATCTACAGAATCAATGCATCCCTATGAAAATACTAAAGTCATTCATCATAGACTTAGAAAAATCCATAATAAATTTCATATGGAGAAACAAAACCCAGAATTACCAAAGCAATTATCAGCAATAAAAATCATGCAGGAGGTATCACAATTCCTGACTTCAAATTATACTATAGAGCTATAGTAATTAAAACAGCATGGTATTAGCACAAAAACAAGCACATAGACCAATGGTACAGAATAGAAGATACAGAAACAAACCCACATGCTTATAGCCAATTGATCTTTGACAAAGAGGCCAAACATGTACACTGGAGAAAAGACAGCCTTTTCAAGGAATGGTGTTGAGAAAGCTGGTTATCCATTTGTAGAAAAATGGAACTAAATCCATCCCTTTAACCCTTCACAGGAGTCAATTCAAGATGGATGAAAAACCTGGAAGTTAGACCAGAGACAGTGAAGCCACTAGAGGAGGGCATAGATTCAACACTCCAACACATTCACACAGGTAGAAACTTCCTCAGCAAATCCCCAAAGCTCAGGAAATCAAAACAAGAATTTAAAAGTGTGATGGCATTAAACTAAGAAGTTTCTGCACATCAAAGGAAACCATCAAGAGTTTAAAGAGTAAGCCCATGGAATGTGAGAAGATCTTTACCAGCTATTCCTCTGACAGAGGATTAATATCTAGAATATACAAAGAACTTAAAAGACTTTACACTAGAAAAACAAACAACCCAATCAAGAAATGGGCAATTGAATAGAATAGACACTTCAAAAAAGAAGAGATACAAATGGCCAATAGATACATGAAAAAATGTTCAACATCATTGGCAGTTAGGGAGATGCAAATAAAAACTACACTGAGATTCCATCTAACCCCAATCAGAATGTCAATCATCAAGAAGTCAAATAACAATAAATGTTAGTGAGAATGTTGGGAAATAGGAACTCTTCTACACTGTTGGTGGGATTGCAAACTACTTCAGCCACTATGGAGATCAGTGTGGAGATTCCTCAGAAAACTTTTAATGGACCCACCATATGATCCAAATATACCACTCCTGGGCATCTTTCCAAAGAGGTTGAAACCAGAGAACTACAGTAATATATGCATACCTATGTGCAAAGCAGCACAATTCACAATAGCTAAATTATGAAATCAATAGGTGTCCACCAACAGATGAGTGGATCACAAAACTATGGGAAATACATACAATGGAATTTTACTCAGCAATAAAAAAGAAAAAAATAATGTCATTTGGAAGAAAATGGAAGGACCTGGAGAATATTATGTTAAGTGAGATTGGTCACTCACAGAAAGTGAAGGGACATATGTTTTCTTTAATATGCACAAGCTGGGATACCAGAGAGACTCCAGGTAACAGAGAAGAAACCTCAGTGGAACCAGGGAGGTCTAAAGGAAGGAAAGGGTGAAGACTGAGGTTCATTATTGGAAATACTAACATCGACTGTGTGTACATATGTGAAAATCCCAATATCAGTCTCAGTACTCTGAATGGGAAGAGGAGAGACGGGGAGGTAGGGGGACACCAAGTGCTGTGTGCATGATGTCAATGTCAACATGATTTACATTATGATGTGGATGATAATGTACCAATAAAAGCACATTAAAAAATGAGCAGATGGAAATAACCAATAATGTGGAGAATATTTCCTAAAATTCTTGTCTATATAACCATGAATGTAAGATTCTTCCACTTTATTACTTACTAATAGTAGCAGTTACCATTTATTAAGAACACATTTAATCCATTAAAGAGATCTATTAGATGATGATGATGATTATGATTATGCCTATGTTCTAGTTTAGAGCACTGAGATTTGGGAATTAAGTAATTTACCTAATATTATATGGATTTGGGTTTTTATAAGCCAAACAAAACCATTTGATTGCAGATCCATTATAACCTAAGTAAAAGTGACAGTTTGAGGTCAGAATTCTGTCTCTCTTTCTATACCTATAGCTATATTTTATGTATATATTTCTGTGTATATACATACATACATATATACATATACATATATACATATTAACCCTTTTAGAAGTAAATATCTTTAATTCTGAAACATTTAGGAAAAGACTTAAGCTTTATAATTTTTTTTTCAGTAGTGCTGAGGATTCCAGGGGCATTCTACCTCCAAGCTACACCCTCAGCCCTATTTTGTTATTCTTTATTTTGAAATAGTGTCTCTCTAAGTTGCTAAGGGCCTCATTAAGTAGCTGAAGCTGGCCTTGAACCTGCAATTCGCCTTTCTCAGCCTCCCAAGTACTGAGATTACAATCGTGTGCCACCGTGCCCCGCATAAACCTTTCTTTTTTTAAATTTGAGCATAAGTTTGGTAAGATGGGACTAGATAAGTGATAAGATTACCTATACTTAAAGGTGATTGATGTAATGTTAGCAGGTCAACCATATTTCTTCTATTTTTTCTTTTACTCTTCCTATTTATCAGTGGTAAATAGCTAGTTCAT
Organism: Graphiurus murinus; assembly: GCA_004027655.1. Lineage (NCBI taxonomy): Eukaryota > Metazoa > Chordata > Mammalia > Rodentia > Gliridae > Graphiurus > Graphiurus murinus. The sequence continues at coordinate 109,069 of PVLC010001290.1, read as the reverse complement.
TATGTTTGTTGGCAAGGAAATTCCAGTTTATTAAAACTGGTCTCATTTAAATGAGTTTGATGGTAATAAGAGAATGTTTCACATCATGTAGGATCCTAAGTCATAAAGATGGCCTCAACGTATAACTAGAACCAGGAAAGAGGGGGATTCTAATCTTGCATTTCTGTACCTGGTGATCACTGGGGTTTAAATGATTACAGCTAGCATTCCAGAGTTAAATAATCAAAGTGATAGTGACTTTCTCTGGAACTGTTACATTTTTTAAATTTACAGTGTCCAGTGGAAACCAAGCATAAAGAAAATGGAAAAAGCATGGGAAGAAAAAGGCATTTAAGACTTTGTAACTGATACACTTTTGCAAAATTGTCAGACGGACATGAGGCAGCTCCTTTCCTCACCTGTTTCTTTCAATATTTTGGGAAAAATTGTTTTTGCATGAATATAAATGTGGAAAATTAAATATTATATGAATTTTAATATATCAAATATGTCAAATTGTATATATTCTGCAGAGCACAGTGTTCCTAGACTCCTGAGGTAGCTTTGTATTCTTTTCTCCAATAAGAAGTACAATTTGGGGAAAAGAGGCTAAATGATATAGGTATATTAAGCAAAAAAAAATGTGTGACTATATGAGAAAGTTTTTTAGAAACCGTAGATGAAATTTTTAGCTGCACTCAGGTTCTTTTCTAAAATTACACTATAATTCTGCCATTAGGAAAACAGATACTTAGACTCAACCAATAAAAGAGCACTTATCATTTTGCAAGGAGTATAAATGGTAACCCTAATTTGGAGAGACAACCAATTAAGATATTGAAGACAGTTTTGATATTGTTTTAATTAATAATAATTTTTATATGTCAGCTTTATGCAGACAGGGAGACACAAGTATGCCCTGAGTGTAGTAAGTCATACCCTGCACATATCTTGACAGACAGAAGGAGTAATTTTAGTGGTAGGAGTTAATTTGCACTGGTGTTAATGCATGAAAAGGTTGGTGATTATGTCTAATTGTTTCCTTTGTTACTGGCTCAACTAAAAATGAGGTTCATGAACCAACCTGTGGGAAGTTATTGATTACAACGGTTTCTCCAAAAATGAATTGCTTAAAGTCATTCTTCTTTATAATCAGTTTCTGATTTCAGAATGAATTTTTATTCTATCCTTTGTCTTCCCCCTTCTTCCTCATCGTTCTAAGCCTCCTACACTAAGTATTGGAGCACGCATAAAAAAATAGGGAAATTTGTAACCTTCTTGAATCTGCCAAGAAAAAAATACCAGAGAAAATTAATTTTAAAAATTATTACTAAACACCCCCCAAAATAAAATACTTAGGGATAAACCTAACCAAGGAGGTAAAAGACCTCTATAAGGAAAACTATAAAAAGTTGAAGAAAGAAATCGATGAAGACCTTAGAAGATGAAAGGATCTACCATGCTCTTGGATAGGCAGAATAAATATCATCAAAATGGCCATCCTCCCAAAACTTATCTACAGATTCAATGCAATACCCATGAAATTACCAAGGGCGCTCCTCACAGACATAGAAAAATCAGTCTTTAAATTCATCTGGAACAACAAAAAGCCCAGGATAGCCAAAGTAGTTCTTGGTGACAAGAACCATGCAGAAGATATCACAATTCCTGACTTCAAACTCTACTATAAAGCCACAGTAATAAACACAGCATAGTACTGGCACAAAAACAGACACATAGAGCAATGAAGGAGAATAGAAGACCCAGAAACAAACCCACGGGCTTACAGTCAACTGATTTTTGACAAAGGAGCCAAAAAAAATACACTGGAAAAAAGATAGCCTCTTTAACAAATGGTGTTGGCAAAACTGGTTAGCCATATGCAGGAAAATGGAAATAAACCCCACTTTCTCACCCTGAACAAGAGTCAACTCAAGGTGGATCAAAGACCTGGAAGTTAGGCCGGAGACCTTGTAGCTACTTGAAGAGGGCATAGATACAACCCTTCAACACATAGCCACAGGTAAAAACTTTCTCAACAAGACCCCAAAAGCACAAGCAACTCAAAGGAAGATCAATACATGGGATTGCATTAAACTGAAGAGCTTCTGCATAGCAAAGGAAACTATCAAGAACCTCAACAGAGAGCCTACAAAGTGGGAGAAAATTTTTGCCAGTTATTCTACAGATAGGGGTCTAATATCTAGGATGTAGAAAGAACTCAAGAAAATCACAGGCAAGAAAACAAATAACCCAATCAAAAATGGGCAAAGGATCTAAATAGACACTTCACAAAAGAAGAAATACAAATGGCCAATAAATGTATGAGGAAATGTTCAACATCATTAGCAATCAGAGAGATGCAAATCAAAACTACCTTGAGATTTCACCTAAATCCAATCAGAATGGCAATCATCAATAACACAAACAACAACAGATGCTGGTGAGGGTGTGAAGAAGTGGGAACCCTAATACATTGCTGGTGGGATTGCAAATTAGTTCCACCACTTTGGAAAACAGTATGGAGAATCCTCAGACAAATGGGAATGAACCTACCATATGATCCAGCAATATCACTTCTGGGTATCTACCCAAAAGAATGGAAACCAAACTATCAGACTGATGTGTGTGTGTCTATGTTTATAGCTGCACAATTTACAATTGCCAAACTATGGAACCAGCCAAAATTTCCCTCAGCAGATGAATAGATTACAAAACTGTGGGATATGTACACAATAGAATTTTACTCAACCATAAAGAAGAACAAAATCATTTTCTTTGCAGGGAAATGGATGCAACTGAAAAACATTATGTTAAGTGAGATTAGTCAGTCACAAAAAGTAAAAAATTGTATGTTCTCTCTAATATGTGGAAGCTAGGGAGAAAATGGAACATAAGAGGGACTCCAGATAAAGAAGGAGAATCCTAGGGTGAGCAAAGAATTTGACTTAATGGAAGGTGATGGGGAGATGGGGGGCACCCTAATGAGCATGATGTACTTTCATGAACACATCAAAGTCAATCACTAAACTTACCTTGAGAAGGAGGGAGGAGGAGGGAGTTTGGTGGGAACTAGGGAAGGATTAAATGAGAAATGTGTGCATGTATGCCTTTATCAGCTTGTACCTAACAAAGATGTATGATTACAATGCACCAATTAAAAAATAAAAATAAATAAATAAATGAAAATTTTTCTCTCAAGTTTTCCAGCATTTTATCCCATTCCTAAATCCATCACAGGCTTTAGATGAAACTACCAGGAATGTCTTGGCTAATCAAGACTTATGTCCCTGGGGCTAGGCAAGGGTCAGATTTCCTCCAAATTACTTGCTCAATGAATGTCTAACAAAACAGAAAGGGGAATAGATGAGTAAGTGGAATAGTTTTACAAGCTGCTTAGAGGCTGAAAACAAAACAACTAAATCAAATTTTTCTGAGAAACCTACAAAGCAACTTGGGTATTGATAAAAGTGATATAATAAAGGATGAGGGGGTTAGAGCACTCACTGTAGACTGACAACTGCGTTTTCATTGCCAATAAATTTTTAAAATCACATTTTTTTCAGAATTTGAAGTAACCATAAAAGTAAATTCTGTTATGTTTTGATGATAGTAAAAGAGGCCAGGGTTGCCTCATGTATTTCCCTTTGGCTATCCTAACAAGTTTTTAAGATTCAGAAAACCAACTCATTTTCAAACCATGACCCCATTGGACAAGACATATACTTAACTTTTGATATTTCCTGTTACATAAAGAAGACAACATTAAAATCCCCTTCCTAGTGTATGCCTATTGGAATATTATAATACAAACAAATAAATACACAAACATTCTTTAAAACTGTGCTGTTATAGACTAGGTAAAGATAAGAAATAGAAAAAGAACATAAAAACTTCCTTCATTTATTAAAGTTTTTGATAATGCAAGTAATCGTGTTGATAAGTGGATTTATCCAACAGTTAGTGTTGAATACATACACATATACCAACAAATTTATCCAGTTTAAACCATATAAAATTTCAGGTTTGCTTATAAAAAATGAATGACTATAAGAAATTACAAATAGTTCATCCAAATATTTTAAATATGGGATATAGAAGGAGTGCTTGTGTTTCAGTTTGTGACCAGTACATTGTGTTTTCAGTACTAGCAAATCTAATGGAGGTATCTTGCAAACAATATTAATTTGTACTTTTTAACCATACAAGGACATCTTATTAACAAAATAACCTAGATTAATCTAATACCCTTGGTCTACTTCTACTGTGCTACCAAAAATCCATAATATTAAAGATTTGCAAGAATTCTTGCCTTCTATAGATTTACAACCTATAATGTCATAAGAAATATCAATATTTGTGAATTAGAATTCAGAAACATGAATTGGCAAGTATATTTCTACAGTTTTAAAACCTTGAAATTTAAAATCCAGACTAGACCTTAGAAAGGAGTGATGCAAATAAACCTTTTGAAGATGAGGAAAGAGTCTCAGTGACATTCAGTAACTCATCCAAGATAGATCTGGGATGATTTTTTTTTTTTTTTTTTTTTTTTTGCGGTACTGGGGATTGAACCCAGGGGCATTCTACCTCTGAGCTATACCCCCAGCCCTATTTTTTATTCTTTATTTTGAAACCGAGTCTCACTAAGTTGCAGAGGGCCTCACTAGGTAGCTGAGGCTGGCCGCGAACCCGGATTCTCCGGTCTCAGCCTCCCGAATGCTGGGATTACAAGCGTGCGCCACCATGCCCGGCCTGATCTGGGATGATTTTATGTGCCCCTTCTGGGTTCTTCTTACTATACATCCAGTAGCCTGGTGAGACTGTCAAGAGGCTACTCTCTGGGGTCCTGCTAGTCATTTACCACCATGATTGTGAGGCTTTTTTTTAATCTATTGATTATATTTTATATCCTTTTCAAGTATAAACTTGTTCCTTAGTTCTGAGAACCTTACTACCTTTCTTTGACAAGTTATATTTAATATTTGGTCCCTGAAATACTTCCTTCCTCTGGACCCCAAATAAAAGGTTTTATTAAGTTGTCAATAAAAATTTGTGCAAATTTTCAGAAAAACCGTAGAGATCTACCAGTTTCTACCAAAGAATTTATATGCTCTCTGTTTATTTCAATGGCCAAAAGACTAAAATGTTCTAGTATTTGTAGAAATCTGTAGTTTCCATACTTTTTTGTGTGAAAGAAAAATAGAGCTTTCTCTGTGACATTCTTTCACTTCTATATAATTAAGAGTTGCTCTTTATTATTTAAAGACAGTCAGAAAGCTATTATTTGAAACAAAAAAAAATGCTTTTAAATGTACTACATCAACCTATGGAGATCTGAAGCAAGTCAGAGTCAATGGAATATTTATATGATTTGAGGATTCAGTGTCATTAGTATGAAAATTTTGTCCAGGGCATCACCAACATTGAATGAAAAAGAAATTATTTTAATAGATTCTTCTTAGAACTAGTAATTTCATTTCATTAAGAAAGATTTATTTATTCTTCAAGTGAACATGACCTAAAATAATCCTTGTCATAGTTACTCTGTAGTGAAGTCCTCAATCCACATGAAGCTCTATTGCGTTTTTTAATCTATGCTATTTTAAATTAGAAGCAATCTTCAAAAGTAGTATTTGGTCTAAAAAGTCATTCTGTAGTTAAATGTTTTCTATCACCCACAGAATTTCTCTCTTAAGGTAAGTTTCATACATGCCTTGTTCTTTTTAGAATTTGCATGTTTGGAGAACATTTGTCTTTCATAAACCTCTCTTGTTAAGTCTTGTGTTTCTAGTATGTTGATACTCTTTATTTTTTTTTCTTAAAGAAAACACATGTACCTTTGAATTAAGAAGGAAAGAAAGTCTTTAAGATTAAAAGAGTATCTTCCATATTAGAACCTTGTTATGATGCCTTTGATCTACTGTCAAGGGGGTTTTAGTAACTGACTTTTCTTGAATGGGTCCATCTTAAAGTCAATACTGTAATAAAAGTTGCAAAATTTGAATCTTTGCATGTAAATATGCATATTTCCCTTGTATATTTACACAAAAAGGAAGAACAAGCCCCTGCTAGAGAGGGTAATTCTCCAAAACTATTAAATGGCTGAAAATTATTAACATTAACCTTTTTAAGCAAACTTTTCTCATATTTAAAACAAGAATAATGCCATCTCTGTCATAGAGTAGTTATGGTAATAAGATGATATAATATGTCCAAACAGTACAGTAAGAATTTCATAAATGGAAGTTAGTGGTCTCAGGTCATTGTATTTTTCTTTTAATAATTATTGAGTGCTAGTTTTATATAACATTGTTAGAATAAAGTGTCTTCCTCAGCATGTATCATTGCTGTAGAAATTAGCACTAACACTTCAAATAATTGGTTTTTATCACTCTTAATTTTAGATACCACTGCAATATCTATTTATTTATTCAACAAAGTATTTATTAGATATAAACTATGTACCAACTTTTTCCCTGACACCTGAGGATTTAAACATCAGCAAAAGTAGGCTTGGTACCTGCCCTCTTTGAAAATCTTGTGAGGGATAATGACATTAACTAGGTACTTCTAGAAACCTAAAATTATAAACATATCAGACAGCTTAGAAAAAGAGGAGCATGGAGTTCTAGGAATCTCTTTTGTACAGTTTTGGCCTAGTCAAGAGCTCTGACAAAATCTTCCCAAAGAAGTGGTATTTTATTGAAAAACCAGGCCCAAACTTTCTGACCATGTTAAAGAGTTTTGCTTTTATTCTAAAATAATAAGATAGATATTAATTGAAAATTTCCGAAGATCTAATATGACCAGATTTTGTTTTACAGATTAAGAGGGTTTGGAGTGAATGTCTGAGAGCCCATTAGAAAGATATTGCTATAGTTCCTATTATCATATCTTGGACCTGGATGAAGGTAGTGAAGATGGAAAGATGGCAATATATGAGATTTATAGACCATAGAGTGAGGTAGAAAGAGATTTGAGGTCATTAGAGAGAAGTTGCCAAATAGGCAATTGGATCTGTGGATCTGGACTGGAGAAAAGAGCTCTGTGCTAGGTTAATGTACCTGTGATCCCTCTGAGTACTGATTGAGGAGAATGGGCATAGTGGACATAAAAAGAATCATTGGCTAATATCAGTTTGGACTTGTTTTAAATAGGTCCAGGAAAAGGCAGGGACTCTTGAGTCAGGCATGGTAATGCACACTTCTAATCTCAAAACTTGGGAGGCTGAAACAGGAGTATCACAGGTTCACAGCCAGCCTCAGAAATTCAGTAAGGCTCTCAGAAACTTATTTAGACTGCTATAAAATAACAAATAAAAAGGGCTGAGTGTGTAGCTCAGAGAAAGACCCCTGTGAGTTCAATCTCCAGAACCACAGAAAAATAAAAATAAAATAATATCTTTTGGATTTGGAATATTCTCAGATTATATTTTGTGGTCATTTATTGAGATATAATCTGACATTTTCAAAACTTCCAGTAGATTAAGAAGTATTCTGGGTCCAAGGAGAAATACTATGAGTAGGATGTTAATCTTACTGAATCTAGTGTGCTTTTCTGATTCCCTAAAATACAACCTAATTCTGTCTCCTTTTCTCTCCTTCTCTTTTCCAGTATCTACTTTCTTCCCCCACCCCACTCTTCTCTTTTCCTTTATCCCCCTCCCTTCTTCTCCTAGCATCAGAAAACTTTAAAAAATACTTTTCACAAGAGTCATATATATGACACCTCTAAAGTCTCTAGGACTATAAATCAGATCTCTTTCATTCTCATTTCCATCCAATTATTCTTAGTTTCTCACTTTTTTTCTTGGCTAACTTCACTACATTTTTAATTTATTTTTCTTTGCTGTTTGTATTCTTCTCTGTAATTCACAAAGTGAATTATTAAACTACTTTTGAAATATCATGAAGTGTATGTAATTTAAATATAAAATCTATAAATATTTGCTTCATGAGATTTTCCACTAAATATTTTAAAAAGGTATCCACAAAAGCAATTATGTTTTGACATCTTTGTCCTTGTGAAATTTTTTATAAGATTAAAAGTATAATAAAGACATTAACTCTGAAAATTTAAAAATTCTTCATTTTATTTTAAGCTTCTAAAAGGAAGTATGAATAGACTAACAACACTTTATTCCAGTGGCCAAGTGAGAGAAGTAGAGTAGAACAATGCCATGCATGGTGGCACATGCTTGTAATATCCGTACTTGGGAGGCTGAGACAGGGGGATCACAGGTTGGAGGACACCTTGGCAAGTAGTGAGACTCTCATCAACTTTTTGAGACCCTGTTTCAATATAAAAATAAAAAATAGGGTTGGGGGTATAGCTCTGAGGTAGAATGCCCCTGGGTTCAATCCCCAGTAGAGTACCTGTCCACATATTTTTCATGTAGGGTAGCCTAAGAACTAGTCTTGGTGCATATTAACTGGGTGTGGTGGCACAAGCCTGTAATCCCAGTACTTGAGAGGCTGAGACAGGAGGATCACAGGTCCAATGCCAGCCTCAGCAATTAAGTGAGGCCCTCAGCAACTTAATGAAATTCTGTTTCAGAGTAAGAAATAAAATAGGGCTGAGGGTGTTGCTCAGAAATAGAATCCTCCTGGATTCAATTCCCAGAACAATAAATAAATAAATAAATAAATAAATAAATAAATAAATAAATAAATAAATAAATAATCTTTGAACTGCATCTCATTTGGACATGATTCTTATTTGGACATGTTTCTTATTTGGGCATGCTGATGTCCTATATACTTCATTTTTTATTCTCTGAATTTATTTGCTTGCACTAATTTAATACTGAAACATATTTTCTAGGTACTATGAAATGTATCTACTTTGACATTTTGACCAACAGAGTATAGAGAGTTTGGTTGTTTCAGGTGTGTGTGTGTGTGTGTGTGTGTGTGTGTGTGTGTTTGGATTTATTTTTTTCCTGGTGAGAAATATTTTAAGTCATAGGTACACTGCCAGAAAAAGCATTTCTGCACAGCTCATTTGTTTTTTATAGACTGCGAGAGTAAATTTGGGACCTTATATGATGAAACTGTGGACCTAGCACTAGTACTTGTTCCCTCTTCCTTTTTATCATGTTTGATGGTTTATTTGAATTTTATCTTCACACCTAACAAAACAGAAAGTAATCATAAATATGATGTTTACTGTTACAGAAAGAGTAAAAAACAATAAAATTCATGTCAGTAATTTTGTCTCAAAATGATGACCTGTCCTTGTTTTCTCTGGATTTGCATTAACTGGTGGGAATGTGTTACCCATCCATCCATACTGGATCCTACTTGAAAGTAGGATCAAACTTACAGGTGTAAGACAATGAAGATCATATGACTTATACTCCCAGAGACTTTAGAGGTGTCTTATATATTTGACTCTTTTTCAGTGAAAAAAAAAAAATTAAAGTGTGCTGATGTCAAGGTTTCTGAAGTTTGGCATGGTTGGCATTTGGTCCTTGTAATTGCTTGTAATGGGGGCCTGTCCTGCTTAATATAGGATGTTTACCATCATACCTGGCCTTTACTCACTGGATAACAGTAGGACTCCCTTATTTGTCACAGAAATCATCTCTAGACCTTGCCAAGTATCCTCTGTGTGGCAAATCACACATAGTTTAGAGTCAATGACTTCAGATAATTTAGGAATAACTCAATAGTTAAGACAAATGAAAAACAATGAAACACAAACTTATCAGAATTATACCCACTACCTGCATACATGCACATGTAAAAATGTAAAAATAGAATTCTTAGGTAGCTGGAACATTTTTAAAATACTTTATACTTCTAGGTTAAATCAAGAATGAAAACAGCATCTTTGCTAGTTAAATCCAATTTCCATTCTTAAAAATATCTTTATAACCTTAATTGAGTAAGCCTGTTGAAAATTGATTACTGTTAATCTAACCTCATTTTCAATGGTTGATTATTATCAAAACTGTATTATCAAGAATTAATCTTCTCCAAGATTAGTAAATTATCAATTCTCAATTCACATTAGTATCTTTAGCAACTGCTTCTGGTAACTTGATAAAAATAATAAATCATGGCCATATTTACTTTTCAATAGGAAGTATAATTATATTATGTACCTAAAGGATCAAAATATTACAAGGAACAGATGTACAAAAGTAACTAATTTATTCATTTGTCCCTAGGCATTAATCACTTCTTGTTCATTTCCCATCTCAAATGAAGAAATCACTAGAAAGTATTTTTTCCGGGGAAGCCCACGAAGTATTAAAAAAAAAAAATTGGTTAATTAATTAATTAATTTAAAAAGGTGTTTTTTGTAGTTACATTAACTTCCTTTCATTTATCATAATAAAAACATTAAATAATTTAAACAAAGTTTGGCTCAATTTATGATGTGAGCAATAATAATATTTCTTATTTTTTATGGTCCTCGGTTGGTTTTCATCAGTGAATTTGTCCCATTAAATTTCCTTTTCCTATAAGTTTTCTGATCCATTGCTTGACCAATTTAACAAACTGCTCACCAATCAACATTAAAGCCAGTCTTAGTCTACACATAGATTTCCCTGTTGCATCATTTAAATTTCTGAAATGTTAAATGGTTATTTATGATATAATTAACAGAGGCTTTTCTCTCATTAGATATTTCATGAATGTCAATATAGTCACATAGATAGTTGCATTCTTGGAGTAGCTTGCCATATTTTCATTTAAGAAGGATAAATTTGTGTCTAGTTTTGAAAGTATTGGTCACAGCAGAATCTTAACTGATATAACAATACACAAATCTTTAAGTGTGACTAAGCATAGAATCTTCTATGCTAGGAGAAAATCTACTAAGGTTCAATTTTCTGTCTTTGTGCTCAGCTTTGATGTTTCCATATTTTGGTTTAATTTGAGAATATTGTGACTTGTAAAAGATAGATCCTGCAGAAATAAAGATGGGCATAAGATGTTAGAGTGAATAGAAGCAACAGGGACAGAAATTCACATAAATATGTGTTGCCTTGACATAGGGAAACTTTACTTGTCTCTTTAGGACACTTTTTGAGAGGCATGTTTAAAAGAAAATTGCAGCACAACATTAAATTTAGAAAATAATTCTCACTTAGCTTCCATAAAACATGTATACAGCAAGCTGGTAAGTACATATTTGTTTATAATTCAAAACAAGTGAAAAATTTTAAAAAGGATAAAATATTCGACATTTCACTCAGTAAGAGGTGTACAGGTAACATTCCTTTACCTGATTATTCTTGTTAGTCTTGCAATATCTGTGCCTACTGTTCCTCTAGCATCTGATTACTGGCTTCAGACCCTGCTGAAGCATTTCTATTGTAATAGTAATTATGATGCTTAATAAGTGGCTGAGAACATTGAGTGCAGAACGATAGATTCCCAGAAATTTATTTTTCTCTCCTTTAATTGTCTATTTTATTTTCACTTTCTGTATTTTTATTTATTCTAAGGAAATGCACTAAATTTTGATGTCTGTATGCACATACATGTAAGAATATGGGATATGAGTTGTTAAATATAATGCCTAACTTTCATGATCAAGATAGAGGTCAAACAAGACTCAAATTAGCCACTTTTCTGGCTGTAACAGTAAATAGACTAGATATCAAATAAAGAACTTGGTCTATCAGCCTAGCAGCTAAAGGAAAACAAGGCATGCCTAAGACAATTTAGCAACTGGATAGAATAATTCTTAGTGTACAGAAGTGAATGTTCTGGTTTGCATCTTTATTTTAATAAGGTTTTCTATTAATTGTCTTAACTGATGACTATAAAAAAAAAAACTGTAACTTGGTTACCTAGTCACTTAAGGAACTTCTTTAAAATGTAGATTTCTGGGCTCCACTCTCAGAAATGAGACATAGTAGATGAGAGATGGACTGTGGGAAGGTGCGCTTTTTTTTTTTTTTTTTTTTTTGCGGTGCTGGGGATTGAACTCAGGGGCATTCTTCCTCCGAGCTACACCCCCAGCCCTATTTTTTATTCTTTATTTTGAAACTGAGTCTCACTAAGTTGTGGAGTGCCTCACTAGGTAGCTGAGGCTGGCCGCGAACCCGGATCCTCCGGTCTCAGCATCCCTAATGCTGGGATTACAAGCGTGCGCCACCACACCCGGCTGGAAGGTGCACTTTTCATAAACACTTCAGAAAATGCTAATTCACTCATCCCTTAACACCTGGAGAAACACCAGCCACCATTATAGATCAATGGTGTTTGTGGTCTTGCCAAGGTCTCAGGTAGCTCAGCCTCTCCCCTCCTCACTTTATTCCTCTCTCTCTCTGATAACATCTGTTCTAACTCTGATTTGGAAATCTCCATTCACCAAGACTGTTTCCCTGAATTTAGTAGATTATATGATTGCATTTAAAATCCTAAGCAGCTAACTTACAAAAGCATAATCAGAATACAATTTATTTCAAAGGTGGCAACTTACTGCTCAGTTTTTGTAGTATATTCAATGATTCTGGGTGTTTTATTTTTTTTATTTTTATTTTTATTTTTTTTTGCCGGTACTGGGGATTGAACTCAGGGGCATTCTACCTCCGAGCTACACCCCCCGCCCTATTTTTTATTCTTTATTTTGAAACTGGGTCTCACTAAGTTGCGGAGTGCCTCACTAGATAGCTGAGGCTGGCCGCGAACCCAGATCCTCCGGTCTCAGCCTCCCAAATGCTGGGATTACAAGCGTGCGCCACCACGCCCGGCTGATTCTGGGTGTTTTAAAAAGTCGTCCCAGTTCTTAAATCATCCCTGTGTTTCATTTCAATTTCCTGTCATTTTTATTTGAGTTTGTGTTTGTTTTTTATATAGGGAGAAAACTATTGTGTGACAGTAATAGTCAAAGTTAATTTTGTTGTTGCTTCTTAAAATTTTAAATTTACAATTGCCAGGGCTATAGCAAAGGTTGGGAAAGGCCAGGAGTCTGGACCCCTAAAGTAGTTTGTCTGAGTTTTAGTGAAGGATGAATCTAGAAGTCTCAGGGTGAAGACTTTCAAGAGTAAGAGAGATAAAGGAGGATCTTGAGATCAGAAATGAAGAAAAATTAAAGAAATAATCACAGAGCAACATCACAGTAGATTACATATCATTGAGAGACATAATCTTCCTTGGTTCTCTTTTTGAGGGCTACACTTGTCAATATGCAGATAATTAGAGAGAGAGAGAGAGAGAGAGAGAGAGAGAGAGAGAGAGAGAGACCGAGAGACCTCTGATTTTGATTAGATGGAGGAAACCGGTTTCTTTCAGGCAAAGACATACTGCCTGAGAAATCTCATTAAAGTTATGCTTGATTCCTTTTTAAACTATAATAACTAGTCTCTAGAGACATGGTGTTTTATTGTGGGTCTAATGACTCTTATTAGATCTGACAATGTTGATGGCATTTCATGGTGCCAGTCACACTTACGATAGGGATTGTTTTTTAAATGGTAGAACTTAAGAATCTTCCCCAAATGATACAGAAAAAATTACTTCTCTGAGTTGAGAAAAATAGCATTTATTTTAAAAGAACACAGGCAATATCATCTTCTTGAAGTGTTATGTTTTAAAATGTGAACAACTTTTCTTCAATGTCATCCCTGAGATGCTGGCCTTGTGTTCCTATTAATAATATGTAAATATTATGGAAATAGAATATGCTGGTGCCTCAACTGTCTCAGAGAGGGGTTGCAAAGTTACAAAGGTAAAGAGGACTGTTTTAGTGGAGGAAGTCTCTTAGGAAGGATGAAATCTCACTCTGCAGTAGCTGTGGATAATGAACCTGGGCGTCCCTGTCATGAAAAAGGGGGTACTGTCTGAATCGGAGGGCTTGTACACCTCAGAGAAGAACAGATATTTTGAGCCCCACTTTCAAAACCAACCTGAAGAGAATTGTGAATTGGATCCAGATAGACAAGCTGATTAATAGAGTTGTTAGGAAGAATGCAAAGCAAAATATGAATTTGATGGCATCAGAAGCAACTTTTCAGTCTTCCAGGCATGCTAGTCCCTGCACTGACAGAGGGTGAAGGTGCTGATGGCTACAAGAAAGGTTGAGGAAAGACACAGGAGCAAATCACAGAGGACAGCTGGGAGGCATCCATTCATTATTTTCCATACAATCTGAAATTACCATATCACTTTCCTGCAGAAGATGGTACACACAAGCTTCCATACAGATGTATTCTATCGTAGGCTTGCTTTGTTGTTTAGCACTCCACGTCTGAGATTAGACTTCCTAAATTCTAATCCTAGCTCTACAGCTTGTGATGCTTCCCTCATCTTTTTTATAATTGCACAATGTAAATTCTGTTTTTTAACCTCCCTTCTATGAAATAGAAATTTTATTTTACCCAAACTTCAGTGTTGCATGGATGAAACGAGTCTAACTTTGCAAAGGGTGTAGTGTATAGAGGAAGCAAATGCTAATGATATGAGCACATTGAGATCCCTAAATAAACACTAACTAGCTATTTAGCTTAATTTCTAGAGTAAGGATTCAATTACATAAATCTTCTAGGACTCAGAGAATTTATAATCAGAAGAGAGAAATCATACCAATAAAATATAATTGTTAGAAATTAGAAGATATCAGAACATAAGAATGCAATCTTTAAAAATTATTTGAAGGGAAAATGAGTTGGAAATAATTATTAGATTCGAAAGACCATAATGGTGTATCCAATTGGGAAAAGTATTATACAATTAGCAGTAAAAGTATATCATTCTGTGGATGTAGAAAAGAAGAAAAGGCATCTTAGTAGCATATTAGATCCTTCTAAAAATGATGGATAATAATCACTTCCTAGGATAGTGTATTTAAAAAAGACTTATTAAACCATGCAACAAATCTCTTTGGATCAGAGCAAAAGAGAATTTAGTAAATATACTAGCTCTATAATCTTGAGATTATATTTCTACAACATACTAACCTGCATTTTAATAAAATACCATTCTTTTAGTTGATAGGTAGAAGTTGTATTATGGGGGTCAGTCCTGCAGTGGGTGATCAATGTTGCCCTCGGGAGCAATATTGCAAGTGCCCAGTTGATGCTTTTCTGTGTATCTGGCAGGCAGTCCTTGTCTTAACCATTTGGACACTAGGTGACTGCCAATATTTCCAAGAAATAATATATTCAACAATGACATTCAGTAATAGTAAAAGATTCTCAGACCACAAATGCATTGATATTAAAAATGCTGATGGTAAAACAGTACTTCAAGGAATATAGAAAGGGAAAGAAAAGCCATAGGCTTATTCATATGCACATACACATAACACACACACACACACTGTTGATGGGCTTCTGTATTGACAAGGAAGAACAACTTAATACTTTGTGTGCAATTCAAACTCAGAAAGCCAGTTTTTAAATTTTTTGATGCTCAGAAATGCTTATACATTGGTAAAGCAGACTGATAATTATGATAATTAACATATTAGGTAGGTAGAAATATTGAAACTGGACCTTTTTTTTTTTTTTTGCAGTACTGGGGATTGAACTCAGGGGCATTCTACCTTCGAGCTATACCCCCAGCCCTATTTTTTATTCTTTATTTTGAGACCAGGTCTCACTAAGTTGGGGAGTACGTCACTAGGTAGCTGAGGCTGGCCGCAAACCCGGATCCTCCGGTCTCAGCCTCCCAAATACTGGGATTACAATCACAGTAATCACCACGCCCAGCTGGGACCCAATTTTTTAAAGTCGCTTGCAGGCTCTTTCTTGGTCATCAAAGGATATCATTGGTCATATATGTGTATATAGCAAGATGAAGCAGTCTCTATCCTGGACATGACAATGAGGTGTGAGTTTGTGGTTGTAGAATGCAGTGTCACCATGTCTAACAGGATTTTTTTTTGCATTGTGGATATTGCCGAGTTGTGTATTTATTACAATAATATTAAGGTACATACCGGTAGGGAACCTGGATCCAGTGAAGAGTAACCTTTCTTAACTTCTAAAAGATACCCATGGATTAACAATAACTCAGTAATTCAGAAAATTGTCAATTGAATGGGGACTGTGACTCAATTCAATATTCTTGTTCTCTCACACTGCCTACCTTTTGCTATTTGATGCCTCTTTCTCCTCTCCTGATTCATGGAATATTAGCTTTATTAACTCTGACATGGAGCCAATACCTTCTTCTCTTATATTGCCTTTGCAATAGATTTAATTAAAAATATAAATCTTCTTAGTAGTTTCAAATCCTTAGAGCACTCTATAAATGCTTTCATTTTCTCATTATGGTAATCAATATTTTTACTCATGTATTTGAAAATCACTAGGTGTTAGTTTTTTATTTCTTTAAATAAAGAATGATTAATCTTCAGGGAATCATCATGATCAATTTTTGATAGACGGTTCTTGACAGAAAAAAACAAGTAAAATTCAATTTTACCTGTAGGGAAGGGTGTGTGTGTGTGTGTGTGTGTGTGTGTGTGTGTGTGTGTGTGTGTCTTGTGTCTATGTATTTGTGTGTAATGATACATATTATTACTGCTAGTAAAACAGGAGTTAAATTTCACATTTCATAAATAAAGCATTTATTGAATACTATCTATGGCCCAGGCATTAGCATTATAGCATTAACACATTTAATCTGTCTTCAAAATGCATATATGTCACTCTGGCATTATGGTGCATACCTGTAATCCTAGTACTTGAGAGGTTGAGACAGGAGGATCACAGGTTTGGGGCCAGTCTCAGCAATTTAGCAAGACCCTCCCTAACTTAGTGAAACCCTGTTTAGAAAATATAAAAATAAATAATTAATAAATATATTAAAGCTGGGGGTATATATCAAAGGCATAAGGCCCCTGAGTTCAATCTCAGTGTCACCGAAAAAAAAAGAAATATGTATTTTGATCAAAATCTTGCTTAGAATCGAACATAAATCGTTTGACATATGACTTTGCGAGTGGAAGTTTTGTTTTAGAAAAAAATATATTAAATTACATTTAATAAGAAGTCATCTTCAAGCCAAAGGCTTTTTCAAGGATCTTGAAAATATAATTGTGCTTCATAGATTTTTTAAAAAAATAACTGTCTTTTGGTGAGATGCAAAGCTTCTAAATGTCAACTTACTTTTTCACACATCCATGAGCTCTAGAAACCCTTTAAAAATGTTTACAATATTTTTTTACTTAGTTCTCTTCCCTGACACTAACCTTATTCTCATGATTATGACAGTGATATTGATCAATTAAGATGCAATCCTACTTGATTTTTCTTTAAGATCAAACTGACATTTAGAATTGATGGAATTTGCCAGATAATATGCGTCCTTCCTATTTCAATTAGAGATTTCAAATTACTACATTGGAGTCTTTTTTTTTTTTTTTTTTTTTTGCGGTACTAGGGATGGAACCCAGGGGCATCAGGGGCATTCTACCTCCGAGCTACACCCCCAACCCTATTTTTTTTTCTTTATTTAAAAACAGGGTCTCACTAAGTTGCAGAGTGCCTCACTAGGTAGCTGAGGCTGGCCGCCAACCCGGATTCTCCGGTCTTAGCCTCCCAAGTACTGGATTACAAGCGTGCGCCACCATTCTTGCCTCTGGAGTCTTGTTGAACATATGAGTCAATATGAAAATGTGTTGATTGACCAAGGGAAGTAACATTATGCCCGGCACAATTCTAGGTAACCCCATCATTACCTAGTAGATCACTTTTTGTGTTACCTTGAGCATGCTGTTTTTGCCTTTCTGTAGCTCAATATTTTCTATAAAGTGGGATAATGATAGAACCTATGTTGTGGGATTACAAAGAGGATTAAGTAAATTAGCTGATGTAGCACAATTAAAATAGTTTTTAGTACTTAGTAAATAATCAAGAAACACTAACTCTCATTATCATCATCTTTATTATTGTTACCTTGATCTTCATGAAGACCTTGTGATATGATTATATTAATCCCATAAAATAGAGGGGGAAACTAAGGCTCAGAGAGCTTTCTCCCTGGCTTGTTGTGTGTGTGTGTGTGTGTGTGTGTGTGTGTGTGTGTGTGTGTTGCTGGGGATTGAACCCAGAGGCATTCTATCTCTGAGTAACACCCCGTCATATTTTATTTTTTATTTTGAAGTAGGGTCTTGCTAATTTGTGACGGCTTCACTAAGTAGCTAAGTCTGGCCTAAAACCTGTGATTCTACTGTCTCAGCCTCCCAAAACTGGAATTACAGGTGTGTGCCACTACACGAGGCTAACCTATCTAATTTATGAAAGTGTTTGAGGATTAAACAACATAATGGATGTAAAAGTACCTTGGAAAATATTAATCTTAGTACAAATAAAAGGAGTTAGAGGATTACTTGGGCAAAAGAGAACAAATAATAATCAAATTTTGGCAGGTATTTGCTAGATATATAAACAATGGAGTGGCAGTAGGAGTAGTGTCATCATAAGGGCTATAATTTATGGGGAATCTGATCCTCACCAACTGAAGAATCACAAAATGTGCCCAGGAAACCCCATGGGAAAGCATCTATGTTTCTGAGAGTAAAAGCTCTTTAATCTGATACTGGTTAAATAGTAACAATTGGAAAAATTCTATTTTGTAGTCAATTCCATGTTCTTTTATTTTTTAATGAAGATATCAGATAATCCAAATGTGATTAATTTAAAATTTATTTTTCTGAATATTATCTTTAATATTGAGGTTTTGCCTATGTCTGTATGAGACATTATTTCTGGAAATTTCTTTTTTTCGGTCTTTACTGTATAAAAAAGCTGAAGAAAATGAAAAGTAGCTGAAATGTACATCGGTCCATGGAGATAACTTGTTTACCAATATTTAATGTGCTTTTTATGTTTTTTAAGTTTTATTTACTAGAATAACCACAGATTTGCTGTTTTAAGAGGTATATTTTCTATGTGTACCTCCAACTGATTGTTTTTTTAAAATGCATTTGCTCCTTGTACTAGAAAAATTACCCAGTTAACAGCATGATAATAGTACTAATTTTCAGGAAAAGATTGTGGATCCTTTTCTCTGAAATTTACTGACCTTTTCTAACAACCCTTTACAATGCCTGTAATCAGTCTGGTGATTTTTTCTCATGAACTCTACCCCAGAGCTCCCTGTCACTATTTCACTTACATGTTTTCAAGTACTATAATACCTTTCTCAGTTGCTGTTGATTGCAGTTAGTCACTTGTTTTTAATTGTTGAGAACATTCCACTTATAAAAACTATAAAATGAGCCAAAACATATTTTTTCTTTCAGCAGGAAGCACAAAATTACTGCATTTTATAACTTGAATAGATGTTAGAGATCATCTAACCAACCTATTAAGCAGATTAAAAAAAAAAGAGCTGTCAGGAGTCAAATATTAAGGTCAAGGTAACATAAAGATTACATTGGAAACCAGACCTTCTCATTTTCTTTCCATTGCTCTTACTTCACATATGGTGGTTTGGCATTGACAGTGATTGAAATCTACATGTACAAATCCAGATGGGGATAATTATTGCTCCTCCTTGTAAATAAGCAAAAAGCTCCAAGAGGGGACATGCTTTGACCTATTACTCGTATAACCTAGAACAGTGTCTGCCCTATAACAGATGTGCCGTCAATGTTTAAATGTTTTTAGTAGATGAATGAATAGGTGACTAACATTCCATCACATACACACATATACTTTCTCCCCCTTCCCTTGCCTGGATTTTAAAATAGTATGCATTGTGTTGTATTTGCTTCTTTATCTACACAAAGAACTTATTTTTCTTTTTTGTATATTATTTATAATCTCACAGCTGGGCTAAAGATACAATATTAAGCTAGCCAGCCAATTTTTTTACCATATGAAACCATATGTGTGATTAGTATTTTTCCAATTAAATTGACTAAATGCATTAATAAGCATTAATAAGGTAGTTTTATAATATTAATAGATAAAAGTGAAATTAATTATTGCAATTATAAATCATAGGTTGAAAATTTCTAATACTGAGCTAAATGGTGGCACATACCTATAATCCCAGTATTTACAGACACGAGGATTAGAGGTTCAAAGCTAGCCTCAGCAACTTACACCCTTAGCAACTTAGCGAGACCCTATTTCAAAATGAAAAATAAAATAAGACTGAAGGTGTAGCTTAGAGGTAGAATGACCCTGGGTTCAATCCCCAATACCAAAAAAAAAAAAAAAAAAAACACTAATATTAAATTTAGTTTCTTGATCTAGAGGATATAAATGAGAAGGTAAAAGTTCGAAAATATTTGCCCAAATATTAAAACTTTATCTAAAGTTTCCTCCCCAGAAAAGGCTTTGTTGCATGTAAAAGATTTCCCAGGAGATATTTCATCATCTTCTTATCCTTCAGCAGGAGAATATACACACCTTATATACTATATGCCTTGCTACTAATTTCCAGTGAGAGAGGGAGGGAAAAAGGGAGGGAGGGAGGGAGTGAGGGAAGGAGGGAGGGAGGGAGAGATTGTATACTATTAAGACCCAGAAGAAGGCTTGACATAAAAATTCTTAGTGGTTTAATTTAGAGAGCTTCGCCTTCGAGAAATTTTTGATTAAGCATAAGTATGGGTAATAAAGAAAAGTAATAAAGATCATCACAATGAATCTTGTATTTGAGTAAATATCTGAAATGCGCATATACCATTCATCTACCAAAAAGTCATAGAGAAAGAAAACTGTAAAAAAAATAAATAAATAAAACATGTAAGAACTTGTATTTCTGTCATCTCTGCCTTTGTGTTGAATTAGCAAGCTGGTGAGAGATGAGCATAGCTAAGTTATGCTGTTCTTCAGAGTACACTGGGAACAAAGCACACACAATGGTTGATACACAGCAGATCATTCACAGGCCTCTTCAGAGCAGTCTCCTCTTTCACTGAGTCGGCTCTTGATACCCTGGCCATATTGCGTCTGCAGCCCAGGCTGCATGAATGTCTGGCTATAGCCACCCAGATTGTAAATGACCTGAGTTGCTGATCAGCCACTGGATAACAATTACCCCTCCCTAGGCTTTCTGCGTAATTTTAAAAGTAAATATGTTTCTCCAGTTCTTCAATTCAGACAATCTAGCTCAGAGGCATTGAAAGACTTACATAGAGATTTGGGCTTTTCTCCTTGATTCCTTGGTTGTTAATAATCCTCACTTCCCAAATAATAACAATGATTTAAACCAAGTGTTGTGTGCATGTATGTCCCTATCAATCTGAACTACATAATGATGTAAGAGTATGATGTAACAATAAAAATATTTAAAAATTAAATTGTTCTTCCTTCTTTGCCAGAAGCACAGCTCAAGGTGCATGAGTTAGTGTAGCTAGTCATCAAAGCATTGAACTTTGATGAGAAGCAGATGTGGGCATTTTGACTATAATTAAATGGAAAAGTCTGGGTAACAATTCTCTAAGGTTGCTGAGGCACATGGCATCCTTCACCAGTTCTTTAAGCTTTCCCTTGAAGACTATGGTCAAGCACTTCTATGGTCTTATTTCGCATTTCATCCTAGTGATGATTCCCTCATGTTTCTTTCCTAGAGCCTGTCCAATTATAGATCTCAGAAGGTTCTTGCTCTTTTTCCTTCTTTACGCTTTCATATTTATATCATGATAGAAGTTTCGCAATTTCTTGGTAAGAGAGGTGCTTTATCTAAGTTGAAGAAGCAGCCACACATCTGCCAAGTGAATGATGGTATATAGCAAAATGGTCTGTTTCCTCCAAAAGTGGCCACCCAGGAGAGCCACTCCAGTTCACCATCCCAAGTGTGACAGGTCTTTAAGGATACGGGAGAGGAGAGGAGCCAGGGCAAGATGCCACATCTGGCATGAGGCCAAAACACCGAAGAGAAATTCAAGACAATAAGATTTATTAGAGTGAGCATTTGGAGCTCAAGAGGCCCTCTGTGGAAATAAATCTTAATCCTGTTAGGCATTTTATTTTTTCCAATTTGGAGAAATTTCAAATTGATTTTATTTGTTGTTATTAAGCCTTTGGTAGCACTAGTTTATTTTTAAATAAAATGTATTGAACTTTTTCTAATTATAAAGAAAAGTAAATTCATCGTGGCAAACTTACAGGAATATAAAAAGCAAAGAGGAGAAGAGATAATGATGCTAAACTTTACATTAGTATTATTAACATTTGCCAAAATGTTCTCTATATTCCCTTTTTTTTTTTTTTTGTAGTTCTGAGGATGGAGCCCAGGGAAATTCTACCTCCGAGCTATACCCCCAGCCCTATTTTTTGTTCTTTATTTTGAAACAGGGTCTCACTAAGTTGTGGAGGCCCTCACTAAGTAGCTGAGGCTGACTGTGAACCCAGATCCTCCTGTCTCAGCCTCCCAAGTATTGGGATTATAGGCATGCACCACCATGCCTGGCTCCTATTTATTTTTTAAAACAAATCCATGTTGTTTGTATTTTATAGCTATAGCTGGTTTACTCACTCAACTATATATATACATATGTATATATATAATGTGTGTATGTATATGTATACATAATTGATATATATGTTATTCATTCAACAATATATATTATTGTTGAATAAATAATATATATATAGTTGAGTGAATAGCCAGTGATAAAATATAAACATATATTATATATATATTTAAATCTCAAAGCCTTTAGATATTCTACTGTGTTGTGTGATTTTAATAGCTATTTAGTATCCTATCACATAGCTATATCATATTTAACCTGACCAATATCCTATTGTTCATTTGGATTGTTTCCAACTTGTTACTTTTATTACTTTCTTCCTCCATGATCTCTTGCTACTCTGCTTATACTATAATGCACCAGATGTCAATGGACAGTGGTTCATTCTGAATATATTTGCTGCCTTCTTGAACAACTTTGGCTTTGTGATTCTATATTGTTAAATTATTTTGCAACAAGCATTTAGCCCAGAAACACAAAGTAAATGCTAGGCATGTACTCAAATTATATGTACAAACCTAAGGATTTGGTTTGATATACATGTAGTCAGTGAGTTGTGAAGTGTAGCAAAGACTAGACAAAAGATTGATTGTGTCTTTTTATTGAATGCCACATTCACTTAGAAATACCCTGAAGGCTCAGGGATTATGACATCTGTCTCTTTTCAGGGTGTTCTTTATCATCAGTGGGTATCACCTCAGACCCTAACTGTACCAATCACAGTTTAACTCTGATAAGTAAATTCTGATATCTAATATATAAGGGTTTTAATTTCAGCTCCACTACTCACTAGCTATATAGCTTTGGGTAAGTTACTTAATCACTCTTTGTATCAATTTTATTTGTCAGATGTTGGAAAAAAATCTGTCCCAAATGTGTATTAAGGAAAAATGGGTTTATTAAGTAAATAAAATCATGTATGAAAAACAAAATGCCTTGCTAAATCAGGTAGTAAATATAACTATTTCATTTTTATTTTCCCATTACTTCCTCTTGACATTTAGGACTCATTCCACTTCAACAACATCACTGAATTAGTTCCTTAAGATTATCTTCCAAAAGTAGCCTATAGATTCAATGCAATACCCATTAAGTTACCAAGGTCATTCTTCACAGACATAGAAAAATCAGTCCTTAAATTCATTTGGAACAAAAAAAAAAAAACCAGAATAGTCAAAGAACCATGCAGGAGGCATCATAATATCTGACTTCAAACTATACTACAAAGCCACAGTAATAAAAACAGCATGGTATTGGCACAAAAACAGATACATAGACCAATGAAACAGAATAGAAGACTCAGAAAAAAGTCTGCACACTTACAGCCAGTTGATTTTTGACAAAGGGTCCAAAAAGATACACTGTAAAAAAGATAGCCTCTTCAACAAATGATGTTGGCAAAACTGGTTAACCATATGCAGAAAAATGGAAATAAAACCCAGTTTCTCACCCTGCACAAGAGTCAATTCAAGATGGATCAAAAACCTGGAAAGTACACCAGATACCTTGCAGCCACTTGAAGAGGGCATAGGTCTAACACTTCAACACAGAGGCACAGGTAAAAACTTTCTCAAGACCCCGAAGGAACAAGAAATTAAAAAGAGGATCAATAAGTGGGATTGCATTAAACTGAAGAGCTTCTGTGCAGCAAAGGTAACTGTCAAAAACCTCAACAGAGACCCGTCAGAAAGGGAGAAGATTTTTGCCAGCTACTCCTCTAATAGAGGACTAATATCTATAATATACAAAGAACTCAAGAAACTCACCACTAAAAAAACAAGTAACCCAATCAAAACATGGGCGAGTGAACTAAACAGACACTTCACAAAAGAAGAAATACAAATGGCCAATAAATGTATGAAAAAATGTTCAACATCATTAGCAATCAGAGAGATACATATAAAAACTACACTGAGATTTCACCTAACCTCAATTAGAATGGCAATCATTAAAAACACAAACAACAACAAATGCTGGTGATGATGTAGAGAAAGAACTCTAATACATTGTTGGTGGGATTTCAAATTAGTGTAACTAGTTTGGAAAATAGTAAGGAGGATTTTCAGAAGAATAGGAATGAGCCTACCATATCCCAGCAAAACCATTTCTGGGTATTTACTCAAAAAAATGGAAACCAAACTACCAGACTAATGCATGCATATCTATGTTTATAGCTGCACAATTCACAATTGTCAAACTATGTAACCAGCCAAGATGTCCATCAACAGAAGAATGGGTTACAAAACTATGGAATATGTACACAATGGAATTTTACTTAGCCATAAAGAAGAACAAAATTATATCATTTGCAGGGAAATGGATGGAACTGGAAAACATTATGCTAAGTGATATAAGTCACAAAAAGTGAAAAGTTGATTATTCTCCCTACTATGTGGAAGATAGGGAGCAAACAGGACATAGTAGGGACTCCAGACAAAGAAGGAGAAATCTTAGATGAGCAAAGAAGATGACCTAACTTAGGAAGATGGGAGGAGGAAGAGGGAAGCACCCTAATGCACATGGTGTACATATACAAACTTACCAATCAATCACTATGCTGAACAGAAGTAGGGAAGGGAAAGAGAATGGGGTAGGAGTTGGGGACGGGCTAAATGAGTGATGTGTGCATGTGTGACTCTACCAATCTATACCTCATGAAGATGTATTGTTATAATGCACCAATAAATTTAAAAATAAAGATTAACTTCACATGTTCCTCGTTGGTTTGACAAAGGCAAAGAACACATTTTATGCAAGAGAAATGAGGCTGCTCCTGCTTTCTTATTTTCCCTTCTTTTCGTAGTTATAAATAAATACAAACAGTTCCTACATGTCAGAGGAAATGGAATGCCATATATTTTAGCAGCAAAGCACAAGCACATACCTCTGAGATTCAGGCTTTGGGTTCCTGTCTTTGATACTTTCTAAAGCCAGTCATAAATTAAATCTAATTTTATAAAAGGATAAACATTTGAAAGAATGTTGTAGATTACTCAGCCTGCTGAGCTGGAAGTCTGTAGTTTGTAACCCAAAGGTTCTTGGTTACCATGTTCTGTGATGGGAATTTAAGGTGTCCTCTGAGAGGGCAGACAAAGGAGCTGCCTGGGAAGCTGAGCAGTCCACTCTAGCCGAGTCATCCAGTGGCTGAACTATGGCTACAATTTCCATGTTCCCATTTATTTTTATAGAATTCAACCCCTGAGTGCTGTGAGGTAGAAAAATGATCAAGTTTCTGACCTCCAGAAACTAGACTAGAGTCTTTATTGTCAGATTTCAGACTAGAATTGCATTGTCAGTCTTAACAGCTGCGGGGAGATGCAGGCATTTTCCTGTATCTAGGAGTGAATGTTAGGCTTTTCTTGTAATTGGCTGGTTCAGGTTTCAGTGATGCAGTGAGGGAGGGAAAGCAGGAGCAAAGGAGAGTTAAGTTGACACCTAGGTGTTCCCCTTTTTCTAGGCTTTCTCTGAACCTTAATTGTTGTAATGTATTCAAAGACTTGAAAAGAAGAACAGAGAAGCTCTCTTGTGAAGTGCCTGAGTGTGTCTTTGGGCATGTAAGTGGTTTATAAATGCAGAAAGTATATTGGACATAAGCATGAGCCTTTTTTCCTTTGGAAAGCTCCCAGTTCCATGGTGGTGGGGGTGGGTGCAGCCATTTCATGTAGATATAAATGCAGATATCTGGTTCAGCCTCTGCTTATATCCTCCATACTAACAATTCTGCCTAACAGAGGCAGATAATGTGGCAAGAAGCCCCTTATGGCTCATAGCTCTCATAGCTGTTCTATTTGCTTACACATGGATAGAAACAGACAAAGAGTTCAAATTAACTGGACACTTGCATCTCAACCTCTTTTAATGTGGTTGATGTGTAGCTCAGAGTGGAAGGAGGAGCTACACTGAAGGAGGCATATGGGAATCAGTACACAGAAATTCTGCTCCATTTAATTTGTGGGAGTTTCTTGAAATAAAGTTGCTTTATACTTTCTCCAAGGCTTAAAATATGGCTTAAGAAGAAAAAAGAAAAAAAATTAATGGAGAATGTGTGTGTGTGCATGCACATGCGCGTGGATGTGCATATGTGTGTATCTGTTATGTAGAAACTGTATTTTCTGATTCAAATCCACATGCTTAATAGATTTATATCCAGTGCATAAGGCAAACATCTAGACATCATGTGCAGGCTTTGATACCCTAAATATATTTATGATTTAGCACTTTTATAATTTTTTTCTTTAAAGCATGTGTCTGTGTTTATTTATAGAGGCCTGGGGACAACATTGGTCATGGCAGGTGGTTCCCCAGCCTTCCTCTTCTATTGCTCCAAGGATTTCACTTGGAATGGTGGGGAGACCTCAGAAAAGCCACTGAATATATAAGATCTTGAAGTAGGAAAAGCATTTAAATAGGGAAATTTTGCCTAAGGAAAACTTTCAAGATTAGAGAGGTGAAGACCTTGAAATTTCAATTATATGTTAACTTTTCTGAAACGTCTATGCTAATAGTCAAAACCAAGAAGCCAGGTGAAATTTATTTTAAATGAGATACTCATTTTAAAACGGAAATAATTTTTTCAATATCCTTTGTTTCTTGCTTGACTAAGCTGATTATGCTGATCAAGGAGTGTTCTTTCCCCCCACATTGAATCTGTTACAGAGATTCATAGGGTTATGCTAAGAGGTTTAGTGTATAGAAAATAATGATAGTTGAGGACTTAAGACAACTCAGTTATGGTAGTCCAACACAATTACGATAGTTGAGGAATGAAAACTGGCAGTCCGCTGCCTTATACTGGCCAGTCTCCAAATCTCGAGTTCTTTGGATATCTTTTAGTGCATTCACAATGGTGGAAGTTGCAGGATTTTTATATATATAGCATCTTTGCAACATAACCCAAAGCAGGGGTTTAAAATGGTCTTTGGTTTAACAACACTATGATCAAGGAAGAAAGCAGAGCAGAGAGGAGAGAGAGAAGAAAAGAATAACATGTGATGTCTTTTGTTAGGTTGCATAGTTGCATGGTCCCCTTAACTGGACAGTCTACATCGCACACACATGCTGCAGCATCAGTATCTTCATATGTATGCACAGCCCTTGGCCCTTAAATGCTTTTGATCTTGAAATCTTCGCTAAAAGTCTCTTATTTTCCTCCTACTGCAATTAGTGAGAGCCCCTGGTCACCTGGTTCCTTCTCGTGTCAAATCTTGAATTAAGTGAGTGTGTGAAAGGGATCATATTAATGTTTCTGTTCCTGATTTCTTCATGTGTAACATAAACAGATTATATGTTATTAATTATAATTCATTAGGGAATTAAACACAGCAATATAACAGTTTATCTTTTTGGGTTTTCGGGAGCAGAATGATTTCATTTTTCATTAATCTTCTAGCATGCTCCCTACCCAGCCATTGGTGTTGCCTGTGTCAGTCCGCAGCCAACTTTTTTAATGGTAATGTGGCCAAGCCAATTGGGAGTACTTCCATACTCACACTTGTATTCAAAATATTTATAGAACAACATGTACTGCGTTATCAGGTCTCAGAATAAGCTTTCTACAATATCCCCCCCCCCCCCATAGAGATCTGTCATTTGCTAAGCCCTTACAATATGACAGGCTCCATATCTAGGGCTAGAAAATCTGATTCATGTTCTCTATACTGGAGGTTCTTGTATGCTAATTTTAGCGATGAGATGCATAGATGGTATTTGAAAAGATAATTATGACAGGAGATGTGGATATGATAAATGCCAAATGAGTGCCACCAGTTAAGATTTCAAGCAGTTGTAGGATTAGAAAAGAGATCATAACTATGGAACTTAATGAGCAGGGAGGGCCTCCCAGAAGTGACAGTGGAGTTGGACCTTGACAGAGGGACAGAGAAGAGCAATGACCTTGTTTCATATAGATATAAGAAGGAAGAGTGTGGCAAGTGGATTAAGGAAAAAGGCAAGGCAAGAATGTACAAGACAGGGGACAGTGAAGCCACTTCCAGTGAACATAATGGACATTCAGTATGAGGATTATGAAAAGATTTCTGAAAAAGTAGGTTGGAATCATAAACTTTGCAGGAGTTGCTTAAATTTCTAAAACTAGATGGAATATTTATGAACTCTCTATATCCATACAGTAATAATAACTATTTCAAAGCAATTTCCACTTTTACATCCAATTTCCTTTTTAATCCACACAGCAACCCTGTGAGAAACATTCTTAATAAAAACTGAGCGTTAAGTAGTTGAGGCTTGCCTAATGTCACAAAACTAGAAAGTGTCAGAATACAGGTGAATGCAGATGTGACCCTACATCCTACATTCAATTCAGCATTCCACTTTACTTAGCCGAACGCTAATCATTATCACATGATTGAAACTGAAGTTATTTATTGTACAAGAATGAACTCATTTCTGACTAGGTAATGCCATTTAAATGGTGAAGGTTATATCATCCTTTGAGTAGAAAAGATTGTTTTAAATATATATATATTCTCTGCATTGTTTTTAACAGATGAATGGTTTGTTCATGATTCTGCTACTTTTACCAATAAACAGTCCATGCACAGATTTAACTTAAATTTCTCTAGGAATGCTTCTAGTTACTTTCCATGTTGTTATGAATACTAAAAGTTAGCATTTCTAACTTTTTTCTATTTAATTTCACATTCCTTTCTTAAACTGAACTGTTGTAGTATCTTTATAATGTAAAAAGGCTAGATAGTAACTATCCCCATTTAACAGATGTGTGAAAGAGAACAGAGTTGGGACAATCTGCCCATGATGCTGCTCCTATTGATGGTGGAGCCAGGTATCTTGACCCTCAGACAGGCTAACAATCTATGATTACAGGCTGCTTCCCAGGATACTCTACACAGTTTGCATGTGGTGATACAGTTTAGGACATATCATAAGGTATGCAAATATCTATTGAGAATTTAGTGTTCTTGGAGTCTTGCTGGAAAATTGCAATTTCTAACTGAACCCAGGCCCTTCACTCATTGTACTTGGTTTTATAGAATGAACCAGTTTACATTGATCCATTTTTAGCTCTTGCAAACATACTAGGATACTTCATTTGGTTCATGATTGATGGAGTAAGGAAGTTATTTTTCACTTCCAAGACAAAGAGTATAGCAGAAAAATGGTTGTGACCCTGATTTTGGACATGCAGCAACCTAGCATCTAAGTGCTAAAGTCAAGAAAGGGTTAACTTCCTAGTCAATGACACTGAAAAGAGACCAATTTCCTCTAATATATTTCTGTTAAGTCTGAATTATGACTCTATTCTCTCCTACCTCTGGTTGTATGGGAAAGGTTTCATTTGGCCTCTTGCAATTTCCAGGAGGATTAAAGTAAAAAATGTATAGCCAAAGCACCCATCCAGGGCAATAGAATAGAGTTAGTTAACCTTGACTAAAGTTAATTTAGTCACAGGAAATCGTAACAGGAAGGGGTATGGAAAATAGATGCCAGTTTGCACTATTCTTTGTCAAATACCTTGCTACCTTCTTTAAAGTTTCTGCTAATTTGCTCCTAATTTTTAAAGTAAAATCTAATAACACTTTATTAATTGGTAGATATTAGTTATAGATCTTCCTTATTCTCTTTGTCCAGGATGTGATGATATAATTGAAATTCGGCAACATTTTGATTTACAGTATATTTGGGTAATAATAGAAATATCAGAATCATACCATATTGCACTTATGTTGCACTCTTTCCAAGAAGGACGAAGGATTTATGCTTCAGCATATCTCAACTAGTTACAAACTGCTCCCCACTAGACCAAACATCTTTTTACATTTACATAGTATATGTGTTTTAGCAAATACCAACCACTATTAACTCTGTGTGTGTGTGTGTGTGTGTGTGTGTGTGTGTGTGTGTGTGTGTGAAGTTCATTTGGACACACACACACACCCTTCCAAAGGGAATGACTGAGGGAGATTAGAGAAAGGAGGAGGGAGAACAAGTCATAAAGAATGTAACAGTGGAAATAATGCTATGAATGTATACGAAATTACTAATTCCAATACCAAAGACATGCATGGGGAGGGGAAAGAAGGGAGAGTAATTGGGTGGGAAGGGCACCAAGAGTCAAGTTGTGTGCTTGTATTTTTCTGTCACCCCAATATGATGTAAAATTACAATGCACCAAATTTTTTTAAAAAAGTAAAAGAGACATTACACTGTGTGTTTAGAAGGGGCAGGATTATTTGATTTTTTTTTTCTTTCTCTGTATGGACTTTAATTCAGGGTGATATCAATCAAGCCCTACATAGCTGCTTCTGAAACTCTTTCTTCTACCTCCAGCCCACACCTGAGATCTGTTGAGTCCATAAAATGTTGTTAAAAGGCTTCTGCTAAAGTTCTTTTGTCCTTTGTGAAGATATTACATTGTAATAAGAAGGTTGCCAAATGGGTACAGAGTTAAGTTATGCCTCATAACTATAATATTTTAAAGTTAATGGACTTTAGATATTGGAACACAAATGTTTTCAAGCTACCATTTTAACCTGGGAAACAAAATATGTAAAAGATATCATCTTCATCAGATGAAATGTTTAAATTTGAATGATTGTAGAACAATTTTTTCTACAATTACATATTTTCCCAGAGAAAAATACTGTCAAGGCATTTCAGCCAGATCTCCTATTAATGTCATCTTTTGCTGGTAGGCTACCCCTCTGCAACAAAGGCTGCAGTCAGAAGGTTACAGGGGAACACAGAACTGCCAAGCGCACAGACTGGGGAAATGGCTCAAGCAAATTCTGTGTATCAGAGTTAAAGGGCTGAGATGACGATGCCTCTGAATTAAGGAGCAAAGTGAGAACCCTGTTGTGATTTATGGTATTAAGAGACAAAGATGTCATCTATTTAGTGTGATCTATTAGTGTCGTTAGAAGAATGAAATGAAATAATATATCTAAAAGCCTTTTGAAAATGCAAAGGTCTATGTAAGGACACAAGGGGCCTGATTTGACCTACTTTAAACCAGTATCTTTGATTAGCTGTGAAGTCAGTCACTGGATAACTAAGAGACTCTGATTCTGGAGAGCTTAGTGGAAGGAGTAATTGTTTATTAAATTTGATGAACTTGAAAGCTTTTTGTGAGTTCAATTTATGGTGAATAAATTTAAAAAATAATAATTGTATTGTTTTGGTATTTAGTAGCATTGGAAAAGAAAGGAAAAGCTTTAGAATCTAACTGGCATCTTTTGTTTGGGACACAGCTTACTATGTAATCTCAGACAAGTTAATTAAACTCTCCAAATATATACAGATAATTAATAGTATTAAATGTGTGGTATCTTTGTGGAGATAAAATTATTTATGATATATACTATTTGGCATGGGTCTGGATAGAAGTACAAAGAAAAACTAAATTCCTTTCTCTCCCTTTAATAATATAGGACAGTATTTTAGTCCATTTTATATTGCTATAACAAATTGCTATAGACTGGGTAACTTGTAAAGAATATAAATGTATTTCTCACAGTTCTGGAAACTTAGAAGTCCAAAATCAAGGCACTAGCATCTTATGTCTTCGGAGAGCTTTCTTGCTGCATTCTCACATGATTGGAGGCAGAAGGGCAAAAGAGGATGAAGGGCACGTTCACATGTGGGAGAAAAACTGAAAGAGAAAACCCATTCCTACAAGCCCTACATATAGCATTGCTACATTCATAGAGTGTAGCCCTCATGTCTTAAAACCTCCATTAGGCTGCACCCCAAAACTGTATAATTTGGGGATTCAGTTCCCCATGCATGGATCTGGGGGACATGTTCAAATTATAACAATCCCCGATGCTCAAGGAGCAGTACCTGAGTCATCAGCTCACCATCACCTGGAGGGATAAAAGTGAAGATTCTTGGCCTGTATGTGACCTCTGGAGGTAGAACCTCGGTATGTGCTTTCCAATAAACACTCTAGCCAATGCTTCAACTCACCAAAGTTGACAACTATGGGTTTAGACAGAACCTGGAAGTAGAAGTGAATACTTGCTATGCAGGGTTTTTGAATTTGAGAGCACAGGAGCTTTTTTTGTAAGCTATATTAACCTATTAAATACAGGAGAGTTTCTAGTTTATATTAATTTTGTTTACTTCTCTGTCCTTTGCTTTATTAACCTAGTGTCCAGAAGGATCAGTAAACATTTGGGGTTCCAGGAGGTAAAGTTTTACAAGGTTTTACTGCACCTGGTTGTAATTTAACATGTTGCATATGTCAAAAAGGAAGTTAATAAAGTATTGAACTGAAAATATCAAAAAACTTGTTTAAAGGTTGAAAACCAAGCAACTTTGACCAAAGCTGCTCTTTCTTGCTGAGGCTTAGATTCATATCAGCTTGATCCTACATACTCACTCAAGAGCAAAGAACTGGATATACATGTTTTGTATGTATAAGCTAAATGTTAATTTATAAATGTTAATTTATTTTTGACATTTTTAAGTCTTTACTTATAACTTTTTCAAAGATGGGAAAAGTATGTCAGGCTGAAAAATGTCAATTTGACATTAATATAAATGCTTGAAGCTGGGCATGGTGGCACACGCTTGTAACCTCAGTACTTGGGAGGCTGAGACAGGAGTATCACAGGTTTGAAGCCAGCCTCAGCTACTTAGTGAGTTCCTCTGCAACTTATTGAGACCCTGTTTCAAAATAAAATAGGGCTGTAGTTGTGGCTTGGAGGTAGAATGCCCCTGGGTTCAATCCCAGTACCTCAAAAAAAAAAAAAAGTTTGAACTTAATCCAAAGAATAAAGCATTTAAATTATGGAATGCGTTAATGATATATAGATTGTCAAAAAGTACAGAAGTCAAACTCAAGAATCAGGCAAAGTTTCTTAGAATAGTGGTGCATACCTGTACTCCCACTATTTGGAAGGCTGAGACAGAAGAATTGCAGATTTGAGGCCGGCCTCAGCAACTTAGCAAGACCCTCAGAAACCTAGCAAGATCCTGTTTCAAAGTAAAATAATATAGGCCTGGTGTGCAGTTCAGAGGTAGAAAGCCCCTTGGTTCCCCGTACCATGAGAAAAGAGAGTGGTGGGAGAGGAAGGGAGGGAATGACAAGGAAGAAAGAGAGGAAAAAGAAAATAAACAGTCAAGAGTAAAGTTCCTAAGGTTCTTTCTATGCAGAGAATGTGTGTGTGTGGGTGTGTGTGTGTGTGTGTGTGTGTGCGCGCGCGCGCGCGCGTTGGGAGTGCCTCATGAGAGAATAACAGGTTTATATTTATAGCAGTGGGAATTGAAATGTTCCCTGTAGTGACCTAGAGTTAATGCATTACATGGTGAAGATATGAGTTTCTAAATTTCTCCTTTTTTGCAATTTGCTGAAATGTCAGGGCCCTTTGGCAGTTATCAGGAATGCCTGTTATCTGTCCAAGAGTTTCTTTCCTGGTATCTGGTCAACAGGTTTTATCTTCAGTGGTAATACAAGTCTGCAAGTCCTTTGAAAACTCTGTTTACCTACAGTGTAAAGTTGCAAGTAGCCAACTTCTCTGGCTCTCCTAGTTTTTACCAGGATTTTTTTTTTTTTTAAATATACAGAAGAGCCTTGTTTAGGTAGATGCGTTCTAGATTTTTCCTCACCCATTGATCAATAAAAGTATGGTCTTAGATGTATCTACTCAAACTACATCCTCTGGAATGGACAGCTGGATCTACCAAATAGCCTTTGTTGCAGAAGAGTCCTTGATTGTCTTGTGACCTTAAGGGAATATCCTGACTGGCAAATGGTTGCTTTTTCTAGGAATGTCTAAATAATTTAATATGAGCCAAAGTTCCATCATTTTGGACTTGAACCAATGGCTTATTTCTTACACATGGAAAAACAGTCCTTGCCCAGTGGTCCAAAAAGTCTGCCAGGATCAATTTACAACAGTGCTAGGCTTAAGAAGATATTGGGTGTTTTCAGATTATTTCCTGTGTTTCTAATTCATTTTGTCAGATCATAGCTAGAGAGAACAAATCTCTCTTCATGTCTGTTATTCTGTGGGTACTTGTGAATGGTGCCACCTTACTAAAGTGGATCTTCACTAAAGTATTCCACTGGGGATGATAAATTATATGGCCACCTCTGTCATGCCGCACAAGTCACTTCCTTTTGAAAGCCTTTGCCCTATGCCTTGGAATGGATTGAATCCTTCTGCTGTAACCTCCTGTCACACAATGCATTTCTACTTCACTATAATGACCAGAATTGTGAATAATTTTTTGGTAATTATATGCCTTATGTATGTTTGTCTTGCTAGAAGATCTCTATAAGGAAAAAGACAATATATGATTCCAGGTGGCACTTCAGTGCCTAGCAAGCATAGAACAAATGTTCAATAAATATTCATTGAATAAATGCATATGTTTGTGAAATGCCATCCACCAATACCAAGCCTGTTCCCTAGTAGGTGAACTCATGAAGTCACTTATGGAAGAAGCAAATGCCATCTGCAGATTCAGTGAGGAAGGGCTTATGCTGTACTTAATCCTTCTCAGAGGCTCCTCAAAAGGCTCGTTCATGAAAGACCAAGAACAGAGGACAATCCCCATTAGAAAAGGAATCTGATGTCCTCAGGGAATCCGTGTTCCTCCCAGCATAGGACAGTGTTCATGGCACAGAGGCCTGTTGCTTATTCCAAGGAAACTGCCTGGCTTTGAGCTCTGCTGGGAGACTTACTTCATGGTCTTGACTCAGCCTACACTAGTCTAGGACTTCTTCCATCTTCCTCCCTGGCTTCTTACTTGAGTAGTGCCAAGAAAAGTAGAAGTGAAGAAAGTGTGGAGGGATGAGAATGAGGAATGGATAGAAGCAGACTAGAGCCCACTGACTCACTATAGATTTTCTTTCTTCCCTGTCTGTGACCCCATATGGGGTCATGAGTTTCCTCTGTGTAACTTAGGTACTCATCTATTAGTGAAGACACCTCTCAGATCAAGAAACTTTCCTTAAACTGTGAATCTCACCTTTCATCAAGGGTAGAAAAGATCTAGCAGGGAAACCTCAAGCCCTCTCCCAATAACTAGAACCAAATAAACTCATCACAAAAATATCTGGAAAATAAGAATAAGTGCCAAACTGTGCCACACAGAGCTAATAAAATTCCAACTAAATGCTGATAGAATTGACATTTTAGTGCATTTCTTCATTTGCATTATCTTTGATATTTTTGTAAATATTGTGTTAAAATAGTGTATAAATGAGCAATTGTTACTTATCCACTCTGAGTGCATAAATAACCTAGATTGGGAATCATTCTATGAGCTAATCTATGTTTCAAATCCATAGTTCTTTGGCTATCAAATTCATTTATATCAGTTCTAATCTGGAGAATGGTGACCAACCTAGGAACCCTTCCCTTGTAATTTTCTTAAGTTAGTCCTAAAACATTGAGTTTCCTTTTCTTACACAACCTAAAGATTAACAGGGCCAGGTATGGCACACTCCTGTAATACCAGTACTTTGGAGCTGTGACAGGAGGATCACAGGTTCAAGACCAGCCTCAGCAATGTGGTGAGACCCTATTTCAAAACAAAAAATAAAAAGAGCTGGTGGTATGTCTTTGGAGGTAGAATGCCCATGAGTTCAACCCCCAGTATTAGCCTCCCCACACACACCCACAGATTAATAGGTTGCTTTACAATGCCTGAAATTTTTACAAAGAACAAAATGTTCAGTTAGCAACCTGCATTTTCAGAAATAGGTGGCACAATAATAATAAACAATTCTGACACTGTCAACTATAACATATATTATTGAGATTTTAATGCAAACCATGTTAGTAACTACAGGAAAATCTGTATGATTTTCCAGGATCTGAAATCCAAATGATGAGATATTTTATCTCTAGGCAAAGAATGAAGAAGGAAACATTTTCGTGTAGATAGGATATTCTCTTCTATTTGAGCACCCAGACTTCATTGCCGCTGGCCCCTTGCAGATCGATTACATTGTTCTAAATGAATGTTGCTGTCAGGGTTCTGAAGAATAGCAAGGAGTTCTGCGGTCAGGGCTGGATATAATGAAAATGCTCCTGCAGCTTCCTAGGCTTCAGTAGAGCAGCAGGATTAAATTTGAGCTTGAGTTTTAAAATGATAAAAAGCTGTTTGACTGCATTTTCAATATGTTTATCACAAGAAAGCTGAAAGTACAAGATAACTTCAGCAAGAAATGTGGAAGTTGAAATGGGTATCAGAATCGTCTGAAAGGAATCTGCTGCAGTTTGAACATTACTTACATTTCCACCGCCAAGAACCAGCATTGCACTTTTCTCCCAGAATTATTTTTAACTAGCTTGGAAGTCATCCAGATTTGACTTTCCTGAAAGCAATTTTGTAAATGTGAGAGAGGCTACCTGGGTTCTGATTCAAAAGACAGGTGCACCTGGATATCTTTTATACAGCTGTAAAAATCCACAGGATGGCCATCACTTTTTCTACAGTGAAACAGCTTAAGTGTGAAATGCAGTTTCTTCTAAAGGTGATAAAAGCCAGCAAGACAGATCAAAATTAAGCCAAGCTAATACATGCATACTTAGTTTCCTTGTTCTACTTCCTCAGAAAATATTAAGACAATAAAGTGAAAGATTTATGACCAGAGATATTAGAGACAGCTGCATATACCTGACAGACATTACAGTTTGGTTTTAATTTTAAAACTATCCAAACCATAGCAAGCCCATTTGAAATTTTCCATGAAATAAATTGGTGACTACCACCTCTTGGTAATTTTGAATGAGGAAAAGGAAGCTGCTCTATAGTAAACAATGAAAAAAAGTAGGTTGAATCTGATAGGAGAAATATTTGAGGTGACCCTATCTCTTTACTAAGGAATAGATACACCAGTTATGCCTTCTCAGCCCAATGATGTTGGAGTCTTTTCTGTTATTACACTGGGTTTGAAGATGTGTTGGTCCATATAGCCTTTCTCTTTTTCAGCAACATTTTATAGATAGCATATGAAATTTGCACATTTGACCCACTCTAGTCAAATATAATAATACCAAGGTGGATTAAATATTTAATAGTGTTTTCAACTTCTTATATACCCCAGCTAGTATAAACTTTATTTTCTGTGAAATTATGTTTAAAGTCAATGTTCATTTTGAGTAAAGATTTCAGAAGAGTTGTTTACCAGTTGGGGAGTCTCAGATTCTCCAATTGCTCTCAAGATCATTCTTTCAGTTAACATTAACAAAGCATTTGCTAAGCCATTATATAAGAATTGCCAGACTGTGTCCCATGCATTATGTGATTTCTTCCTGAACAGTCTTCTTAACCTCATAGTAGGCAATGGATAAATAAGTAAGAAGGTTGATATATCAAAAAGTACCCTGGAATACAGGTGTAGTGGCACATGCTTTTAATCTCAGTACTTGGTAGGGTGAGACCAGAGGATCAGTGGTTCCAGGATAGCGTCAGGAACTTGTTGAGTCCCTCTACAATTTAGTGACACATTGTTTTAAAAAATAAATAAAATAGGGTATAGTTTAGAGGTAGAATGGCCCTGGGTTCTATCCCCAGTACCACATACACACAAAAAAATAAAAGTTCCCTGGAATCACTATACTGCTATGTTAGTTGGGAAAGAGAGATCATGCATGTTAGTTCAATCATGTAAATGTATTTTAAGAATTGACAACAGAATGAAGAAGAAAGTGATCATAATTTGCCTCAAGTAGCTACATGATCAGGCCTCAAGAAAGAATGAAAAACCTCATGGAAGTTGGACTTGTAGAGCAGAGATGGAGTTTAGCACCTAGAAGGTTAACTGGGATCCATGGCAGAGTGGGGATAATGTTTCTAGTACTCTACCACTAATTGACTTAATAACTCGATTTCTCTCTCTCTCTCTCTCTCTCTCTCTCTCTCTCTCTCTCTCTCTCTCTCTCTTTTGTGATTTTCCTGCTTTTTCTTTTACTGCCAATGGAGTCCTTCTCTCTACATAGCCTACAAATAGGCTCAGTAGACTTAGTTAAATATTCTTGGTAGACTATTAGTCAAATAGTCATTGTAGATTCTGCTAGGCTTAGTTAATTACCAGTATTCTTCTTTGTGCAGATCTTTCATATGTGGGCATACCTTAAGCCACAGGACATCTTATAAAAGGGTAGTGCTGGATCAGGTGACCAGCCTTGGACAAGTAATCTGCATCTGCAGCCCTGGGGTTGGCAATCACTAGTGTGGATGGAAGCACATAGAGGGAAATGTTAAAATGAGGTTGAAAGTATCACTAGTATTCTGAAGCTTGAATTATCTTTTTCGGTTTTCACCTGGAATGATTTCAAGAGAAACATTATATGTGAGAATTTGAAAATAATTCAACTGAATATTCAGGAAACTATCAAGTAATGTAAAATTATAAAGGCCAAAATATACATATTCCTAGTACCAGATCACTTCTTTGTTGTTAGTTTGTGGGAACACGTTGCTCTAGCATTTATTGAGCACTTACTGTGTTCCAGCAATTTGCTAAGTGCTTTTGTGAATTATCACATTCAATCCTCACCACAAAACATTCAAATGTTTCCATAGGATTAATAAAATTATTGACATTATCAGTCTGATTCAATTTAATCTACTGAAAGTAATGAATGATACTGTATCCAAAGTAGTTCTTAGCAACAAGCCAAAGTAGTTCTTAGCAACAAGAACCACATAGGAAGCATCACAATACCTGACTTCAAACTATACTACAAAGACACAGTAATAAAAACAGCATGGTATTGGCACAAAAACACACATAGAGACCAATGGAGCAGAATAGAAGACTCAGACACAAATCCACACACTTACAGTCAATTGATTTTTGACAAAGGGGCCAAAACCATACACTGGAAAAAAAGATAGCTTCTTTAACAAATGGTATTGGCAAAACTGGTCAACCATATGCAGAAAAATGGAAATAAACCCTACTTTCTCAACCTGTGCAAGAGTCAATTCAAGATGGATCAAAGACCTGCAAGTCAGGCCAGAGACCTTGCAGCTACTTGAAGAGGGCATAGGACCAACACTTCAACACAGAGAGG
This sequence comes from Graphiurus murinus, assembly GCA_004027655.1. Taxonomy (NCBI): domain Eukaryota; kingdom Metazoa; phylum Chordata; class Mammalia; order Rodentia; family Gliridae; genus Graphiurus; species Graphiurus murinus. The sequence continues at coordinate 69,668 of PVLC010001290.1, read as the reverse complement.
CACAGGTAAAAATTTTCTCAACAAGACCCCAAAGGAATGAGCAACTCAAAAGAAGATCAATACATGGGACTAATTAAACTGAAGAGCTTCGACCTAACCCCAATCAGAATGGCAATCATCAGAGCCAGGGATGGTGGTGCACGCTTGTAATCCCAGCATTTGGGAGGCTGAGACCAGAGGATACGGGTTTGTGGCCAGCCTCAGCTACCTAGTGAGGGACTCCACAACTTAGTGAGACCCTGTTTTGGAATTTTACTCAGCCATAAAGAAGAATAAAATCATGTTCTTTGCAGGGAAATGGATGCAACTGGAAAACATTATGTTAAGTGAGATTAGTCAGTCACAAAGAGTTAAGAAGCATATGTTCTCCCTAATATGTGGATGCTAGGGAGAAGATGGGGCATAGGAGGGTCTCCAGATGAAAAAGAGAGATCCTCGATAAG
>PVLC010001290.1:30666-69125 GCA_004027655.1 Graphiurus murinus | reverse complement strand
AATGCATGGGCCAGAGGGACACCCTAAAGCACATGATGTACCTACACAATCATATCAAGGTTACTCACTGAAGTGAACCTTAGGGGGAGGGAAGGGGAGGGAATGGGGTGGGAATCGGGGAAGGGGTCAAATGAGAATTGTGTGCAAATATGTTGTTAACAATTTGTACTTAACAAAGATGTATGCTATATTGCACGAATAACTACAATAAAAAATTAAAAAAAAATAAAGAATAAAAAAAATAGGGCTGGAGGTATAGCTCGGAGGTAGAATGCCCCTGAGTTCAATCCCCAGTATCGCAAAAGAAAAAAAAAAAAAAAAGAATGGCAGCAATCATCAGAAACACAGACAACAACAAATGCTGGAGAGGGTGTGGAGAAGTGGGAACCCTAATACATTGTTGGTGGGATTGCGGATTAGTGCAACCACTTTGGAAAACAGTATAGAGGATCCTCAGATGAATGGGAATGAATCTACCATATGATCAAGCAGTACCACTTCTGGGTATCTACCAAAAAGAATGGAAACCAAACCATCAGATTGATGCATGTGTACTATATTTATAGTCGCACAATTCACAATTGCCAAACTATGGAACCAGCCAAGATGTCCATCGACAGATGAATGGGTTACAAAACTATGGGATATGTAAACAATGGAATTTTACTCAGCCATAAAGAAGAATAAAATCATGTCATTTGCAGGGAAATGGATAGAACTAGAAAACATTATGTTAAGTGAGATTAGTCAGTCACAAAAAGTAAAAAATCAGATGTTCTCCCTAATATGCAAACCTAGGGAGAAAGTGGGTCATAAGAGGGACTCCAGATGAAGAGGGAGAAACATTAGATGATCGAGGAAGGTGACTTGACTCAGAGTGGTGGGGGGAGGGGGGAGGATGACACCCTGCTGCACATGATATATGTTCATAGATGTGTCAAAGTTGGTCACTAAACTGAACTTGAGAGGTGAGGATCCGGGAGAGTGGGGTGGGAACTGGGGAAGTGTTAAATGAGAGATGTGTGCATGTATGCTTTTACCAACCTGTGCCTAGGAGATATGTATGATTGCAATGCACCAATAATAAGAAGAAGAAAAGCAGGCTTCTGCCAATGCAAGCAGGAAGCCAGAAATCCTTAAGCCAATATTTTTAGACTTCGTTTCTTTTTTTAGGTTATTGTGAATGGAATTGCTTTCTGTATTTCTTTTTAAGTGGATTCATAATTAATCGTAAAAGAATGCTAATGATTTTCATAGCTACTTTACTGAAACTATCACCTCTAGAAGCCGTCTTGATGAGTTTATTGGATCTTCTATGTAAAGAATCAAGTAATCTGCAACCAAAGATAGTTTCAGTTCTTCTTTCCATGTTTGTATTCCTTTGACTCCTTTCTCCTGTCTTATTGTTGAGGCTAAAGTTTCGAGTACTATGTTGAATAGCAGTGGTGAGAGTGGGCACTCTTGTCTTATTCCTGTTCTTAAGGGAAATTTTGTCAATTTTTCCCATTCATAATTATAATGACTTTGGATTTGTCATATACAGCATTTATGATGTCGAGATAGGTTCCTTCTATTGTAATTTTCTTAGCATTTTTATCATGAAAGGGAATTGGATTTTGTCAAATGCTTTTTCTGCATCTATTGATTAATTTTGATCCCTGCTTTTTGGATATCTGTTCCTCTAGATATCAAAATAAAAATTATTCTTGCATTTTTTCTAAAAAAACTAAACAGTCAATAAATACGGTCTGTCTCTGTTTATTATCTCTAAGATCTACCCTACAAAATTACATACAGTAGAAACAAAATCTGATATTTTATTTGCACTTAGTTAATGGTTTCTACTACAGAAGAATTCCAAGGACTTTTCAGTGTGGTGTTATTATTATTTGTACAAGGTCACAGAAACTTTTAACTTAATAGCATAAAAGAGATGGCTTATCTTTAGGACAACTAGGAAACCTTTAATCTTTTGTTTTACTTTTTGTTTCACCTGAAGTTTTCTTTTTTACTGTTTTGGCACCACCATTTACTGAAGAATCTTGTCCAGAAAAATTACCATTAGTCTGGTGAAGGTTACAGTCAAATTGATACCAATTTCATATAAATTAAACAGAAGAGTTGTGCTCCATCACTTTGACAACTAAATTACATGAAACTCGGCTGGAGATTGGGACTGGTTACTTTCCTAAATGGAGCAGGTGGTGGGACAATCTCATTTGACACTATTAGCAGTTTAGATGGTTACAGATTCCGACATCTCTTTGATACACTTTTAACTTTACTGACCAAAAAGTTTAAGCATAAAGTTTTGTATATCCTTATAAACAGTTTGTTATTGTAGGACAAGTGTACATTCAGAACAAGCAAGAAAATATTTCAAAAGACAATATTACTGTTTGTATTTAGTCATTACTCATTCCAACATGCCTACTGTATGCATAATTTGTATGGTAAGGAAAGCAGCCAAAGTGAGTGGAAAGAGTCACTGTGTTGTTTAGAGGGTGCCAGTTGTTTTTGTGGCTGATGTAAGGGATGTTGGAATTTAACATACCATGGGTACTATATTAGATTCCTTTTGTCGCTGTAAAGTTACCACAAATAGCCTGAAACAATACAGATTTATTATGTCACACTTCTGTAGATAAAAATTCTGTGTATAGTGTACTGAGGGCACATCCTCTGCTTAGCTCCAAACCATGGTGGTAGCAGGGTTGTGTTCCTTCTTGGAGGCTCTGAGGGTAAGTCTATTTTTAACTATCAGGTTGTTGTAGTTATTATTGGTTCATTTTAATATTACATCATGGACTGAGTGATGGGAACATACATGCACACAACTCATGGAGCATTTCCTTCAGGGTTCCACTCCCTCCTTCCCCTTCTCTATAATTGACTTTGAGATTGGCATTTTTGGTTTAACATATGTACATAACATTATTTCAAATGTTATGTTCTTTGTGTCTCTATCTACCTCCTACTTCCTCTAAACCCCTTCCATCACTTTTTTGGAGTCTCTGCTTATCTATCTGAGGTTACCATTGTTTCCTAATTTTTATCTTGCTATATATAAACCATACAATTATTTACCTTTTGAGACTTGCTAATCTCCCTTAGCATAATATTCTCACATTCCATCAATTTTCCTGAAAATGACATAATTTTGTTTTTCTTTATGGCTGAATAAAATTCCATTGTGTGATTATACCACAATTTTGTGACTTATTCTTATGTTGATGGACACCTACCTGCGAAGTATGTGGGGAAATAGGAACTGCTATATCCTGTTGATGAGACTAAAAATTAGTACAGCCACTATGAAGATCAGTATGGAGGTTTCTTACAAGATTAAAAACGGAACCACCACATGGTCCAGCTATAATCCTTCTAGGCATCTTTACAAAGAATTTAAATCAGAATATTATACCAACACATGCATATCCATGTTTATCATAGCATAATTCACAATAGCCATCCGGTTTTTGGTGAAATTCAGTTCTTTGCTGGTAAGGCCCGAGTTCCAGTTTCATGTTGGCTATCGGCAGGGACTGGAGTTTACCTGGGGGCTTTCCTCATCTCTTCTCATTCTTTCCAAGTGCCCTTCCCCTTGCCTTTCAGCAATGGCAAGTCTTCTGTTTTGCTTCCACAGAATGTTCTCTGCTATTAAGGATGCACTTGGATAATCCTGGAACATCTCCCTTTTTTCTGGTCCATAATATTAATTATATCTGACAATGCCTTTTGCCATAAAAAAGGCATATTCACAGGATACAGGAATTAGGACATGGACATCTTTGGTGGTGCTGATGAGAATTCTGTGATGGATCCCAGAAGAAGCAAAGTGCATTACTCAAGTCATTTAAGTTTTGGATGGAGAGTTCATGTTGTGCTCTTGTTCAGATTTAATCATTATCATCCCATATTATAGGTTTTAAAAATAGTATAGGTTTGAAGACTAGGCCCTGCTCCTATTTTGTGCTGACTGTCCCCAAATAGGTTTACATGCAGTTTGGGACGATAAGTAACTATACAATTGTCAATTGATTGTATAGGCGATTAATACTCTAAAGGTATATTTAGAGAGAATTTTTGATGCTAGAACTATATATGGGTCAGGTTTCATGGAAAAGGGAGTACTTTAGGTGGCCTTAAATTATACTTTTGGACGTGAGGAGATGTAATTAACTAATGAATAGTCAAAGCTGGAATCAGAAAAGAGAAAAGCTTATTTGGGAACAATTTTAACTGGAGAAGAAAATTTTACTGGATATTTTCTAGGGAATAAAAGAGCCTAGTTGGATGATATCCCATTTCAGAAAGTATTCACATTTTTATACTCAAGATAACTGCTCAAGGCAGTGACTTTGAGACCTGCTACAAGAGCAGCCATCTGAAGAGCTAAAGGGATCTTTATACTTTGAAGTAGCAGCTGGTGCAAAGATTCGAAGATAAACTGAGTTAATGGGATAAAAAGGCCAACTGGGAGGCAGAGAAAATACAAGAAAGAAACAGATAAGTGGACAGGTCTGATTTCATTTAAAACCTTTCATACTATAGTTAAATTTTTGTCTTATAGACATTATTTGATGATTTTAATGAAACAATGATATATCTAATTTAGTCTTAAACCATTTCTCTAATGTAGCAGCTAATTGAAACTTAAAGAACTAATACATTAAGTTTGCCTTTAGTCTGATTAAAATCCACTTTTTTACCTGACTACTTCACTTTAAAATATGCTCCAGTCTTTTAAGACCTTAGCCCTCTTTCCAGCCCTCATTAACAGCATTCTCTCTCACACATCATTATAGCATATTTATCATACCATATCAGAACTGAACTCATGGTCCTGTAACGGTTAGACTTGACTAGAGCAACTTTGCTTATATATTCAAAGGGAAGATTAATGTACATTACTTACACACAAACTAAAAATATGACACCCACTTATCAAAATATTCCACGTAAAGTATATTTACTGTTTTTCTATCTTCCAATCTGCCTCCCGACACACACACTTCAAATATATCTTTGTCTCCTGATTGTTGGGAGGTGATAGTGTATTAGTATTGTCATGTTGGTGATTCAGCAGGACAAGTGTGCCTATGAGCCAATCTCATTAGTTAAGGTTCTTAGAGTAAATAAGAACCTTTGTCTATAAGACAAATGCAACATTTTGGGAACAAAAGTAGAAATTAAGAATGATAGTGGCTCCCACTTCTCCACACCCTCGCCAGCATTTGTTGTTGTTTGTGTTATTGATGATTGCCATTCTGATTGGAGTTAGGTGAAATCTCAAGGTAGTTTTGATTTGCATCTCTCTGATTGCTAATGATGTTGAACATTTCCTCATACATTTATTGGCCATTTGTATTTCTTCTTTTGTGAAGTGTCTATTTAGATCCTTTGCCCATTTATTGATTGGGTTATTTGTTTTCTTAGCTGTTATTTTCTTGAGCTCTATGTATATCCTAGATATCAGACCCCTATCAGAAGAGTAGCTGGCAAAACTTTTCTCCCACTCTGTGGGCTCTCTGTTGAGGTTCTTGATAGTTTCCTTTGCTGCACAGAAGCTCTTCCGTTTAATGCAATCCCATGTATTGATCTTCCTTTGAGTTGCTTGTACTTTTGGGGTCTTGTTGAGAAAGTTTTTACCTGTGCCTATGTGTTGAAGTGTTGGTCCTATGCCCTCTTCAAGTAGCTACAAGGTCTCTGGCCTGGCTTCCAGGTCTTTGATCCACCTTGAGTTGACTCTTATGCAGGGTGAGAAAGTGGAGTGTATTTCCATTTTTCTGCATATGGTTAACCAGTTTTGCCAATACCATTTGTTAATGAGGCTATCTTTTTTCCAGTGTATGTTTTTGGCTCCTTTGTCAAAAATCAATTGACTGTAAGCACGTGGGTCTGTTTCTGAATCTTCTATTCTGCTCCATTGGTCTATGTATCTGCTTTTGTGCCAATACCATGCTGTTTTTATTACTGTGGCTTTGTTGGTGGGATTGCAAATTAGTGCAACCACTTTGGAAAACAGTATGTAGGATCCTCAGGTGAACGGGAATGAACCTACCATATGATCCAGCAATACCACTTCTGGGTATCTACCCAAAAGAATGGAAACCAAACTATCAGACCAACGCATGTGTATCTATGTTTATAGCTGCACAATTCACAATAGACAAACTATGGAAACAGCCAAGATGTCCATCAACAGATGAACTGATTACAAAACTAGGGAATATGTACGCAATGGAATTTTACTCAGCCATAAAGAAGAACCAAATCATGTTATTTGCAGGGAAATGGATGGAACTGGAAAACATTATGTTAAGTGAGATTAGTCAGTCACAAAGAGTAAAGAAGCATAAGTTCTCCCTAATATGTGGAAGCTAGAGAGAAGATGGGGCATGAGAGGGACTCCAGATGAAAAAGGAGAAACCCTATATAAATAAAGAAGTTGATTTAACTGAAGGTGATGGACGGGGGTGGGGGGTATCCTAATGCACATGATGTACTTTGTACTCTCACAAATATATCAAAGTCAATCACTAAACTGAACTTGAGAAGGAGGGAGGGCAAGGAAGAGGGGTGGGAATTGGGGTAGGGGTTAAATGAGAAATGTGTGAATATATGCCTTTATCAGCTTATACCTAACAAAGATGTATGATTACAATGCACCAATTAATAAAAAAAAGAATGATAGTGGCTTCTATTTAAAGTATTCATACATTAGAGTTTCCTTTTGAATAGAATGTAAGCCATTGCTCAAATGATGTGATCTCATGGTTTAGGACAATATTCTTGATCTTCAAAATGCCTCCTCTAAGACTGTTGCTAACATATGAAGCCTTATAATTACTTTATATTTCAATTTTGATAAAATAAAGACTTTGCTCCCTTTTAAAACCAAAATTCTCCAATAGAAGTCCACTAACCCTTACTCAAAATTCATGCTTTTGATTTGGGAGGTGGAGATAGGAGGATCCCAGATTCAAGGCCGGTACACAGTTTAACATAGCAAGATCCTGTTTTAAATGTTATTAAGTGCCACAAAGATGAACAAATTTCAAGGAGTTTTGTTCTTTATGTCGAGTGCCTATGCATAGCAGATAGCCTAGAGGTTGAATCAAGTTACAGTTCAGTTTCCACTGTTATATATTTGCTCATGCATTCAGAAGGAAAATGGACTCAGAGAGGTAAAATAACTTGTCTAAGATGACAAAATTTATAAATGTCAAAGGCAGTGTTTGAACCTGGTTTTCCCCTCTCAAATTCCTGGGATCTAATATATTAATTTAAAAAGTTATGTGGTATTCCAGTAACATTTATATGTTAGTAGTTGGTACCTATTGTTTAAAAGTACCACTAATCTTTACCTATTAAGTTATACAAATTTCAGTCCCCAGACCTCAAAATAAAACACTGTGGAATATACTTTTCAGTGACAGGCATATATGCAATTTTGAATATATGCCAACTGTCTTACGTTGAGTTAATGATAAAGAAATTGGGTCCTAGTTACCATCTTTGTTTTACCCCTTCATAGTTGGTGATAATAAAACTGAAACTTTTGTTGCAGAAATATAAGGGTGAGTTCATTTAAAGTATATATTTCAGCAGTACAAACAGTTATGACATTTTTGCATTGGTGGTCATGAAGCTTGTCCTTTGCCAGTTTATTTGATCCTTTGCGTGCAAGTGCAGGCAGGGATAAATGCAAACGTTCCTCAACACAGTGGACAGAAGGACCATGGCTGTGTTCTGCAGGACACCTGGGAGAAGCCAAGAGGCAGCTAGAATCGGCTGCTTCAAGTCAGATTCACACTGCTGTTCTTTGCCACACCAGCCTCTAGTCTGGGAACCTCAGTCTGTCTCCTGTAGGATTGGCTTGGGTAGAAATTCTGTGGGCAATTGTTTAAGGAGTTACCATTTTGGGATTTAGTGAGTGTTCTCTTTCTCCTTTCTCCCCTAGGAAGTCTTATCACACAGTTGGTATGTTTCCTTTCAATATGCATGTACTCTTCTCCTTTGGATTTTTGCCTTGTAAATCTTCACTGTCCTTGTGACATGAAAAACCTTGCCCCGTCAGTGTCAGCTAGCAGCAGTCAGCAGGTGACTTTAGAAGCATGGAACTGGCTAACATTCAGTTCTCTGTGCAGCCAAATAGGTATTTTTCTACACCACCTTTTTATAAAATCCACTTGCATTTTTTTTACCTTTCCCAGGCTGATCTTTTAAAATTAAATATGAAAACCATAGATTATCAGAGATTTGGATGCTGGGTCAGTATTCACAAGATGAACATTTTAACTGGCAGATGAAGAAAGAGTAATCGATAGTGGTATTTTCCTGTGGTGCTAACTGAAAATGCTGGTGAGGATGGATTAGAAGGGATGTGAGTAATTATTTAAGTGGAGCTGTGCAGAGTGATTCACACTACACACAGGGAAAAAGAAAAGAAAATCCAAACCGCTCCCTCTTTTTTAATCTCAGGTCATTATAGCTGGCAAATTTAATGAGATTTTTTTAAAATAGCATTTTGTTGATTGGTCATAAACAGGGACAAAATAATTCTAGATGAGTGATTTTGATTCTCTTTGTTTTATTGTATTTGAATGTGGCTTTTCACAGTATGATTAGAATTTTAAACATGTCTGGGAATTAAGAAGAAATAGAAGTTATGAAAAAAGATCTCCACAGAATAGCTTCTTAGGTAGACTGGAATGCATTGACCTTGAAGAGATAAGTCCAGAACAAGCTAAACACAGCATGCTAGACATCACTGCTATAATACACATAGGATGTTATTGTGTATCACAAAATAACAATAAAAAGAAACAACCAGAAGATGAAAAAAGGAATCATGTTCAAAACAGGATATAGCGATACAATCTTTAATAATATTCAAAGCTTACTTTTCTTAATGAGAGCATTCAGATAATGCATTCCAAGACAAATTTTTTGCCTCTAAATTTTCTGAGTTAGCCCAGCTTACTTGGTAAATTATAGGAGGTAGAATTAGTAAAGATTAGATAGAATCTCTTCTTTGTTATGGTCTCAATCGATTCATTTGCTAGTTTTTTATTTGTTTTCATTCACAGACATATCCCCCACAGCCAGTGTGAATTGGTACAGGCTATAAATTAAAGACTTTTCAGGTGAATATAGGTAAATTATATCTAGATAGCTTCTACTGATTACACAAGCAAAATTAAGTATATTTTGGAAAGTTTTATAAGCAAATATCTTTCTTTCTGGAGAATGGGAGCTGTTGGGCTGTGGTTCTGCTTCAGAGTGAGGAACAAGGACGCAGCCCTGAGTCACCTTCTGGGTTTCGAGGGCCAGGAGGAGACCAACTGCAACTGAAGAGGGCTGGTGATGAGTGGTCAGCACAAGTGTCCTGAGGGAACTGGGTGGTTACTCAGCGTTCCTTTTCCTTTACTTGGTCCAATCTTCCGATTGTTTAGAATGTAGTATTATTCTACAGTTGAAAAGCAACAGCCCTGAGAAAAGAAAAATGTCACAAATCTTTACAATGGCATTTCAGAATAAAGCTGCTTGTGTGTACTGTTTCCACATAAAATATAAGACAATTTCATCCTTTCTAAATAAACAAAAGTTTTTTTTAAATTTTCTTCAATTTATTTTAATAATCTCACTTATTTGAATTGCTGTCAAATGTTTTATGTGATCACAAGATAATCTGAACTTGTTATCTCGGAGTTAAGCCTACAAACATTATCATGAAAGCAAGCATTTTCGTTTACTTATAATGCAGTGATTGGAATACTATATACAGTCCACTATGCCTGGTTCTATGCTCCTGAGAGTTGCTTTCCTTATATCAGACCTTTTATTCATTTTAAGCCAAGATATTTCACTTCTAAGGATCACTTAGTGTGTGAAACCCACCATGCATGACTTTCCTCACATCTTTATATTTATAAATGTTTCTATATATTTGTCTACAAAGTGCGTGCACAAGACTATTAGAGATTCCTGTCATGCCTCCTTCTAAAATGTAGTCATTGACTTTTGAAATATTAAAAGAAAATGTCTCGAGAAAAATGTCATTACAGGGTAGTGGAGTCATTGAAAAAGCATCTGAAGTTTCACACGCAGCTTAATATATCATTTTATCTGCTGTACCGATGAGGGGACACATTTTTCATATGGATGACGCTGGGAGTACCACATCCGAGTGTTTCTCGTGATTAGAGGAAAACAGCAAGGTTCATTTAATATTTGTGTTTGTGGATGAGAACCAAAAAAGTATGTAACATTTTTGTCTTGTTTGGTTTGTGCCACTGAGACCAAAGAAATTATAGCTTCGAAGCCCTGCATTTGAACAGGTCAGTGCTATGAGATGACACGTGATAGAGTACTTCAGTGGAGATGTGTACTATATTTCTACACAAATATATGTTCTCACGGCCACTTATTAGAGACACATTATAGTTTACTCTCCTCATACTCACTGTCACACTGAGAGTACAGTTGTGTTTGACATCTCTGAGTAAAGATCCAAAGAAATCCAAAGACTGGCAAATGTTTGCCTGATCCCATGAAATCTCATGTGCAAAGCTCTGATGGATTCATGGGCTAGTGCCATAGGAAATTCATTTTTTCTGCCTTTAGCTGTTTTTTTTTTTATTAAAAATTTCATTTTTGCTGCTTCTAGATTTTTTTGTTCTACAGTACTGGGAATTGAACCCAGGGCCTTGCACATTCTAGGCAAGTGCTCTACCACTGAGCATTTACCTGTACCCTGTTTTTATTCTATACATAAAGAACACCATCAGAATTCCATAAGTCTATCTTCTGCATCATTAATAGAATGGGCCATTGAATGCATATTTATGAATGTTTGGGATATTCTGTTTTATAACAAAATGGTTTTCATCATGCTTTGTGTTTTAGGTTATGTATAATTATTGATTAAACTTGCAGCAAATTATACACTTTGGAAATTTGGGATTCACTTAATTTTTTTTTGTAAAACTGAAACTTTAAAGTAACAATATTCTGTTGGCAGTTGTTAAACATATGAGCTGATGAGAACCTCAGATAAATTTATAAAATTGTTGGTCTTTGCTTCCTCATTTCAAAATAATTTTTGCTATTGAACAGTGATGATAATAGTCTTGAATGCAAATCATTTTCTACATTAGTCTTTCCTCTAATTACTTTTTTGAGAATACAGGGATGGAAAGAACTTCCTCTTTTTCTACCTAAAAGCTTATTATTTGCTAGAGAAGTGGTCATATAGTACAAAAACACCACAGTACAAAATCAAGCAAGCATGCTAAACTTAAAGGTAAGAAAGACTACAGGCTTGGAAATGTGGATAGCTTTCTAGAAGATGAGATTTTGAGTCATGCTTTGCTATACAAAGAATTTGAAAGGATAGAGTACAGTTATCTGTATTGGTATGACATTTAGGGCAGAATTGACAATGTATGCCTACTGATATTATTTGTACTAATTGAAATCTGTGACATTGATGGTGCTGTAAAACTGATTTTGCTCTCAGGCCTATTACCTGTGTTAGGCTTTTAAGGTTTCTGGAATATGGAGTAGAATAATGACTACAGAGATTGTACAGTTTTATTGTTTGTCAACAGTGATAATTTTATTTCAACCTGCCTTTTAGGATAGCAATTATGTATATATTAAATTTCGTTGAATGTTGATTTAAAAGGAATTAAAGTGGATCTTGACATGGTATCCTAAAATAGAAGAAATTGATTACCCTGACTTACATTGGCATAACTTAGACCCAACTGCAGAAAACCCAATTACTAATAGTTGAAAGAATTTCTATTTGTTTTCAAGTCTCTGGATTGTAAAAAGAATCCCTTGAAATGTGTTTGGAGGAAGCAGGCATGGTTAAATATGATGCCAAAACCCTGAGAAGCAACACATAGTCAGAAAGCACCAAGCTCTGTGATTTGCAGCAGCATGCTCACATAGTGTTTTCTGATGGCCTTTAAACTTTGGGACTAATGGAATAATCAGTATCCTCCTAATGAATATCAAAATAATTTTACTTCTGAAAGTATTTGGAACTTGGAGGGCCTTGCTGTTTAGCACATAAGTTGGCATTAAACAAAAATAACAAAAAAAGTCCAATGCTGAGACCAGAGGATCCGGGTTCGCGGCCAGCCTCAGCTACCTAGTGAGGCACTCCGCAACTTAGTGACACTCGGTTTCAAAATAAAGAATAAAAAAAAAATAGGGCTGGGGGTGTAGCTCAGAGGTAGAATGCCCCTGAGTTCAATCCCCAGTACCGCAAAAAAAAAAAAAAAAAAAAAAGTCCAATGTAGTACTGAAAAGAAAGGCAGTCCTTACACAATAAGGAATACTGTCTCTTATAGCTCCCATCTTTGTTAGAATCTGATTTCATTGAAAACCAGGCCACACCGGGGGATACGTGGACAGCAAAATAGCTCCATTTATACTTTGCACCCAGCCCCACATCATTCTGTTTCACAGCTGTGAAATCCCTTTAAATTTAGCATAGAGAGAAGCATTAAAGGAGGAGGAAAGTAGAGCAGATATGGCAAAAGTAAATTAGATATAGAGAGAAGGACTTTGAAAGAGGGTTCTGTGTAGTACTAAGCTATTATAAAGTCATTGAGATACAGGCTGTCTGGGAGAGTCTGTATTTTATCACTAGACTGTGGTGGTGTGTGGCTATGGGGAGATCCTCTATGCCACAGGCATTTGGGTGTCCCATAAGCTATCCTCAGGGACAGCATGAGACTCAGCAAAAGACAGTTTAGGTAGGACCCTTGATTTGGCCATTTGTCAAAAAAAAAAAAAAAAAATAGAAGTAAATTGTATACCTAATACAAAGGGAAAACATGTCAGTTTCTGGGTTTTCTCTTTTCAAGATTATCTCTGCTTCATCTGGCCAACCTTCTGTTAGAATGGAAGGTGAAATTCTGAGAAATTTCAGCAGGAAACCAATTTTACTGATGATGATTCAATTTTATTACTTCTGACATCGACTTCCATCTCTCTACGAGGAAAAGTAGAATATTTTATATTTTGAGGTCAAAGGGAAGATTGTTCTCTCTGCACTTTCCTGAATCCCCCATGGAGGTCCTTTGGAATACCCCCACCCAAGTGCTTTGCTTCTGGGGAGCATGGGGGAGAAGGGGAACTCAGCTTCTCTTGTTTGTATCTTGTCAAAACTCTCTGTGTTCACTATAGAGAAATACTTTAGATGCAGAAACAATCTACCTACTCAAACAGCATCCTCATCTCTAAAAAGGGTTTTTTTTTTTTTGAAACCTAGAATTAAATGTGAAAAACTTCTGCCTCTCCAAAATAACTTTTGTAAACAAAACAAAAAAGATAAAAATAAAGAAAAAATACCCTCCACATTAAAGTCACACATTTTATTTCTCAGTGCCCACTCTGTGCCTCACTGGTTTTATTCAGCATGTCATTCTTAATGAACTCAGTTATCGGGTTTCCCAACACACAACAGATTAGGAACAGTAATATATTGATGCTAAGAGACACAATGACAGCTGAAAGCCTGACATTGTGGGAGGAGAGGAAAGATGAAAAAGCAGGCAAGGAACTGTATGCCTACATGGTACAGTAATGAATTCTCACCAAGATGACCTGAATCATCACAGGAAAAAAAAAAAAAGATAATACTATGTTTAGAGAAATCTATGTAGGAAAATAGGAAACCAGTAGCTAATATACTTTATAAATATTTCCATCTAATATTTAGGCCTTAAGAGACATAAGCTTCAAACACATGAAAAATTCAGCTTGGGAAACACCTAGGTAACTTAAGCAATACTAATCCCATCTTTAAATATCCTACTGACTTTTTCCTACTACTTGGCATAGTCTTGATATTCACTGGATGTTAGTAGTTGTAATAATAGGAAACAAACTGAAAGCAATTCTAAGGAAAGATGTGTTCTCTTTCTGTGCAATGCTAAACATTGAGTTAAGGCAACTTATACATCACATATAGACTACCTAATTATGGAAGTGTAGAAAGTCTTGCGTTCTCATTCCAACACACACCTTAGAGAATTGAGTTGAGGGTTAAGTACAGATTTTCATTTTTGCCAAACTCAACAAAGTAGCTGCTGCCACTCTGTGGGCATTAATTATCATTTACATACATAATATAAAAGATGACCTAACCTAATCAACTCATTGTTGTGCATTCCAATGCATCTCTGGAGAGAGTTCTTGTTCTATTGACTTGGCAGCAGTCCCTACCAGTGACCTTTAAGGCAATTATACTCTCCCTGGGGAAGGAATGGAGATGTAGTGGACATGGCAGAATCAAGGCCTAAGAAATTGGATTTGAAGGAAGGATTTTGTTAGATGTCTATTTTTACTTGTAGTTTTAATATGGCTTTATGTAGCATTTTATAGATTATTTTCTTTCAATTTCCTCCACTATTTTTTTTTTTTTTTTTTTGCAGTACTGGGGATTGAACCCAGGGGCATTCTACATCTGAACTACACCCCCAGTCCTATTTTTTATTCTTTTGAAACAGGGTCTCACTAAGTAGCAGAGGCTGTCCACAAACATGGATGTTTTGGTCTCAGCCTCCCAAGTACTGGGATTACAAGCGTGCGACACCATGCCCGGCTCCATTTGCCTCTACTATTAAAGAAGACAAGCAGCAGTATTTTTTACAGATGGAGAGAGGACTGGGAAGAAGTGGGTTGATTTTTTCTGAGGTAGGCTGGCATGATCTTGTAGTGACATGATTCTCTTTAATTTGTAGGAAATAATGCTACTTCCCACCCCTCTCAAATGGACTCCTTTAGAAAGGCTCAAAAAACTGTAAAAGAAGGTGGTATGATTTCTAGTTGCAGTTTCAATTAGTTATATATGATAAGATGGTAACAGTGGATTCTGGTCAATAAAGCACTATAGTATCTCCAGGAAGTCTATGTGGGCGTAAACATATTATTTAAATTTGCATTAAAAACCTAAACCTATATAAATCTGGCTGTTGAAATGAAGGTCTGGATTCTGGTATTGCCTGTTCCTTTTTTATTACTCTCTATTATTTCCTAAGTAGTAAATATCTAGCTGTTTTCTTTATATAATTTGGAGATATAACATTTATAAATAGGGATAGCCATGCCATTTTTTAAAGCACTATGTTGACCAAGTAAAATACTGTGCTAGCCACTCCTACATATCAATTTGAATATGAAATATTTTCAGTTACTTTTTACTAGAAAGACATGTGGAAGTTTATGGGGGATCAGCTTGAAATTCACAAAGCTTATTTCTAGTTTTTGCCCTTTAGGCATAGAAAAATAATCAGCCTGGGAGAGAGAGGAAGTAAGTTGCTCCAAGCCCCTTGAAATTATACTTTAGAGAAAGCCTATTTTCAAAACTGAATTTAGAAGCAGAATTGATATTTTTGACTTGATTAAATTTGAGTATGTGAGAAAAGTAAAATACAACAAGTATGCAGCTCCTGAAGATGATACCCAAAACCAGATGTAGAAACAAGTCTGTGATGATTCTCCAGACACAAAAGACACATTAGGGCTTAATGATGCAGAGACCATACGTCTGGTCTTTCTGCAACAGATTTTAGGTGAGAAATAAAAAAAATGAAGTGTTATTTAACCAGAATCTTATTTAAGTCACTAACAGGACAAAACAAAAAAAGGGAAAATTAATTATGAAATGGATTTGAAGTTAAATGAGATCAGAGACTGCTGCTATGTTATGCAAGCCTACCTTTAATGGATACCAAACTTCTTGAAGGATATTAGAATGTAGGTAAAGGGATTGAAATAATAAATAGTACCAAAGAAAAATTGTTAAAGTGTTAAAACTTAATGTCCAAATTAAAATGAATGATAAAAACAATCAAATGTATGTTAACTTTCAATTACTGTGACAAAATACCTAAGAAAATCTACTTAAAGGAGGAAATACTTATTTTGTCTCCTGGTTTTGGAGGTTTTTGACCATGGTCAGCTGGTACCATTGCTATGAGCCTGAGGTGAGGTAGAGCATCATGGTGGAGCAGAGAACCTCACCTCCCAGCTGCCAGGAAGGAGAGAAAGAGAGCACGTGCGTGAGCAAGCTGGGGTCCCAATATACCGTTCAAGGGCATGTCTAATTAGGGCCTGCCTGCCTCCAATGTGTCCACTAGCTCCTAGCAGTGCCACTGGCTGTTGGCCACGCCTTTAGCATGTGTCCTTTGGGGAACATTTAAGATCCAAACCATAACAAAATAATATTGTGTTTTCGAGCTTCAGTGGCGAAAATAGAATGATGTCAATAAACTAGTTTGTGGGAGGAACATTTCAAATTTGAGTCCTCTTAAATTGAAAAGGGTAGGCTATCCTAACAGAAATGTCATAAAGACCAAGCAAGGAGGCTGGTGACACATGAGGGTACTAAAAATTCCTCTCTGTACTGGTTTACATGGGATGAGAGACTTAATATTAGGGAGAAAGGTAGAAGGCTAATGGCTAGATCTTGGTGTGTGACTGCAGTTACAGGACAAAAGAATGGAAAATCATATCAAGGAGAAAGACCAAGGTAGCATCTTAAAAGTTAAAGCAGAAGGATGTGAGCTAAAGTAATAATAATGCATTTTGTTTAAGAGAGTTGTTTATTTCTGGAACATAAACTGGTTTCATGCATCTTTAAGAATAAAATAATTGGGCCCATTTATAAAATATTACAATTTATCATAAGTCAAAGAAAATCATATTTTGAAAAGCAAATGAATCTTGCATTTTGCCTATATTTATTATATAATGACACAATTCTCGTCTAGATCCAAAGTTCACTTTCTCTGTTTCATGTTTCATTTACATTTGTTGGGTATGTGTGTGTAGGCAGAGGGGGTTATATACATTCTGAAAGAATAAGTAAAACATAAAAAAAGAATTTTACAATTTTAAGAAAGCTAAACATGCCATCTCAGCTTTGTATAAAATATAGTAAAAGGAATTTGAAGCAAGACATGGCTTTCAAGGTTTTTTTTTTTTTCCCGAACAATTTAATATGAATATAAACTGGGGATCTTTGAAAAGATCACTTCTTTGTGTGTATGTCATTATCTATCTATGTTTTGACATCTATTAAATAATTCTTGTAGTTGCTTAGGGATTGTCAGTCTGTGTCAATTTATGGCTGCCTTCAAGGTAGAAAGACTATTTAGGGAACCACTGAGTTGCATCAAAACAGAAACCACCCAATGCTATGTATTTCCTCTTCTTCCTAAGCTTTTAAAAATGTACTTTTATAGAATTCTTTGAAATTATCATTCCCATTTTAGAGCTACTCTAAAAATGCAATTACATCGGGAGGCTGAGACAGGAGGATCTGGGTTCACGGCCAGCCTCAGCTACCTAGTGAGGCATTCCGCAACTTAGTGAGACTCGGTTTCAAAATAAAGAATAAAAAATAGGGCTGGGGGTGTATCTCGGAGGTAGAATGCCTCTGAGTTCAATCCCCAGTACTGCAAAATAAATAAATAAATAAATAAATAAATAAATAAATAAATAAATAAATAAATAAATAAATATGCAATTACAAGTAATAAAATTCAGCCATGAGTGTGTTTTAGTTTACTAATTAGTATACTATATTACAGTTTGGTGAGATTTACAGTGATAAGAGTAATGGGTAATCTAATAAAACTAAAAGAATAAAGAAAGTTGCAGGAAATTAAATACACAGATGGATAGATAGGTTTTATACCATTAAGGAAGATTATTTTATGAAAATGATCATTCCATATGAATAATGCTTTCTGATACATGTAAAAACTTTTTTTCCCTTTTAACATTTTGAAAGTTATACTTCCTACCTTGCTAAATTAAACCTAATGTGAATTACCCTCTGTTTGATAACTCAAGGTCATCATTATGACCATGAATCATTGTATTGTGCTATAATGCAGTAATTCCTTTGGGGCTGCTGAAGTACATAAAGCTGTTTGCTTTCCTGCTAAGCTTCTGTGCTTTCCAAATTCCTTTAACTACCTTTTGTAATTATTTTTTTAAAATCCTTCTCCCTTATTAAGAGAGCAGTTGCTTTTTGTTGTCATCAGTGTGTCTTCTTATAAAAGCCACTTCCATGACAGAGCTACTGTTGGCTTCTGATCTGCTGTGACCTTGAATGACAAATAACAGAAAATTAAAATTCTGTCACTGATAAAAACTGATAGATTACAAAATTGGTTGTAAAGAGCACTTCTACATTCAAAGTGAATCCATTTCTGTAAAGGAGTTTTGTCATCATATTTTCAGCATTCATGTCCTTCCTTTGTTTGCTTCCTGATGTTCATCAGTGTTCTGAGAAGTTAGGATTGCAGGATAAACACCTCCAAGATAGGTCTGGCTGTGTCCACAGAGAAGCCCAGCGTTGCTTTCTCTAAATAGCATATGTTGTGGCCCAGCACACTCAGTAGGCCCTCAGTGGCTGGTGAATGAGAAAATATATGACTAATATGTATACTATTATATAATTATACTTGTACATATGCATATATGTATATGTGTGTATATTTGTGAAACTTCCATATAAATGTGTTATGTATGTGGCTATACTATAAAGTATTGAGATAATCACCCTTAGATATCTAATAATTAAGCTCTTAAGACCATTAAAAATGCATATGTGGACTCTGTCTTTTAAAATTTCCCCTACATCATTGAAATTGCTTTTGTTCTTCTCCTAGACCTTATAGAACATGGCATTGTATCTTTCTCAGCCTTTGAAAATATCAGCTACTGAAAATTCCACTCCCGGTCAGCTTGTTGTAATAGGATGGTATTATCTCTCCTGCTAATGAGAACAGCACCCTGTGCCCCCACAACCCATTGTTGTTTTGCTCTTTATCTTTTGGAACTGAGGCCAAGATCTAACATTGTTAAATGGCTTGGATTTGTGTTATATGTACAGGGAGTAGAAGCTTATGGAGATTTTCTTGGAAAAAAGTATGATTCTGTGCAGGTGAAACATGCTATTTAGTCCTTGTCTTTATGGTGAGTCATTTTCTGGGGCATCTACATGGCCTCATCTGACTCACAGGTAGGACTGCTGTTTTAGGCAGTTTAGTGGCATGAAAATGGGAACTTTTCAAGAAGAAAAAAATATCTTGCCTGCTGTTTTCTAATCTTTTTTTTTTAATCTAAGTCCTATCAGAACCAAATCCTCCATAGGTATCTATAGGATGCTTAGGAGTGACTTGGGTAATATATTTGATTAAAAAAAAATAAAAAACAGTATTACTACTTTTTTACTTAGGATAACTCATCTAGGAATCAGATACATTATAATTATTTATTCATTATCATATTTAAGGAAATATATATTATGTTAATTTTTATTGAATTAAATTTTAAGCATAAAATATTGGCGGGTTCGCTGAATTCCTAAGGTGATGTTAGAGGTAACAGAGCATATAGGAGAGGATGATAAACAGGATACTTAAGTCATGATTCTAACATTTACCAACTGTGTCACTCAGGAGAAATTATATAAACTTTGTAAGAGGTGTTTTCTTCATATATATTCCCTTGAACAGTAAAATGAAGAAATGAAAATATTAACTTTTCAATTTTCGTGAGGTTTCTGTAAGTCAAATAAGGAAATTTATTTTACAGTGTCTAACTTCTATCAGATTTCAACTGTCAATAGTGAGTAATCCCAAATCATCTCTAAATTACTTTGATATGTGATGTGTGTTCGTTATTCTGCTGTGTTTGAGGAGTTAGTTAACATTTCAAAGAAATGAAATCATGCTAAAATCTTAATTCTCAAAAATCAGAAATATTTTTAGTTTTTCTTCCTTGCCTATTTATAATAACACCTTTTCCTCCTCTTTGCTCTATGCTCAAGACAGAAGACATTACTTTTTTGCATCATTGGATTCTGTGTAGCTCAGTTGCCTGCTGGCTTAATTGTACTCATCTATGTAAGGAAGGACTTGAGCCCCACCCTCTAGGGTCTTCCTAGGGAGATGCTTCTCTAGGCTCAAAGTTATTTCATCAACTGCAGTCCCTATACTGCTTCCACCCCATTATTCCTTTCCTCCTTGGGAATCTTCTTTTCCACATCTTCCAGTAAAGCATTTCAGAGAAGAAAATGCCAATATAGGCACTGTCCCAATCAGTCTGGAGTCTGTGATGATCATCCTCTAAGGGCTACCAACCTCTGGCCTCCAGAGTGGTACTGCATATTGTAAGAAGTATACAATTCCTTCCTTTTCAACTCTACACTTATCATTAGAATTTCTAACGCATCTCTGTGTGGCCCATAGTCTCACAAGTTCTCTTCTGATTTTCTCTAAGTTCTATCTCACTATGAGCTAAAACTAGCAAAATAGGCCTCAGGGGTTCTAATCCACTTTTCACAGTTTTCTTGCTTTGCTCCTCCACCTTTTCCCCTTCCTTGAATTTCTCCTCTCTCAATGATCATCCTCAGCTGGTACATAAAGGCTATGGCACTGAGTTGGGAGAATGGAAGCAAAGGGATTATCGTCTTCATCGGCAACAGACAGCCAATGATGTCTCAATCTGAAGATATGATCATATGTGACTCAAAGGACCCTCTGGGGATGAGGACTGTAGTAATGTGTCATCTCTGTCCAAATTTAAAAGGTACTAAGAACTTGAAACCAAGACTTGCCAATTGGATTTGTGGTATGGATGGCTAAAGACAGATTTGTAAGAGTTGATTCTAGTTGAAATATATAAAATTGACATTTGTTCATCCAGCAAAGAATTACCTTAATAAAACTTCTGTTTTTGTGTTATAACTGCACTGCATTTTTACAAGGATGTCATTTAAAATGACAGAATACTTTGTGAAGATATTCAATAACAAACCATGGCGTTCATCTAAATTCTATGAAGGGGAGATTTTTGCACATGAAATAAAACCTAAATTGTAATGCATGCCTGTGTATTCATATTGTATTAATGCAAACAATGCTTGATCATAATGTGTTAGTGAACTTGCCCCACAAATCTGTTCTACCAAACAAAACACCAGATGCAATGCTTAGAATGGTGACTTGTTAAAATTAGACTCATTGGGTAGAAAAGAAAATGGAATGCTTTAAATAAGTTGTCATTACAGTTGGGAGGATAGCAAGAAATTATTCTGGTAATATCTCAGACACTTATTGATTTACAATTCTTAAGATTATATTTTGAGTGCTAAATAAGATGGTAGAATTAAAAAACAGGAAAATTTAACATTCATGAATATGGATTAACCATGATTCAAAATTATTCCTGAGGTATTATTTAAAATTAGGAGAAGATTAAGCCAGAGACAAAATTAATAATAAACCTCTTGTGGGAGACTCAGAATGCATGAGGAAGTAGAGATGGTCCTGGGCTGGAAGGATGGGAGAAGAAAACTGCTTTTCCAAATATTCACCTGAGAGAGGGAATATCCACTTATAATTATGTTTTATGTCCTGACTTATTTCCATGAAGTTTTTTTATGGTCTGGATAAGATAATTTTATGGTCTGGAAAAGAAAATGATCAATTAATTCAGTGAAATTTCTCCATCCCAAATGAATTAACTAAATTGATTGTCTCTGTGGCTGAAGTAAGCCAGTAAATTTAGTCAAAATGGTAGATTTTCTTAGTGTTAACACAAAAGTGTTTCCTTGATGAAAGAGATTGGAATGTAAAGTTTCCTAGAGTGTTAGAAATAAGAGTGCCAACATCAGATATTTGCATCTTTAAGTTACAATACCATGGACTAATTCCATAGCCTGCCACAGACACGCCAAAGTGAAGTTATGGAAGAAGATACCAATTATGTTGGCTCATTATCTGTCCATAAGCTTCTGCATAGAGCTAGATGTATGTCACTGTCAACATGATTTATCTTACGATGTGAGACTGTAATGCACCAATAAAAGCATTTAAAAAAGACACTGTGAGAATAGCCTAGACTGGCTTTTGCCTTTGTCTTTCCCTGCATGAAATTTACTGCTTATAAAGGAACAGATTTTCAGACCAATGCATGTGTATCCACGTTTATAGCCATATAATTCACAATTGCCAAACTGTGGAACCAGCCAAGATATCCATCAACAGATGACTGGACTACAAAACTATGGAATATGGAATATGTACACAATGGAATTTTACTTGGCCATAAAGAAGAACAAAATCATGTCATTTGCAGGAAAATGGATGGAACTGGAAAACATTATGCTAAGTGAGATTACTTTTACAAAAAGTAAAAATTCGGATACTCTGCCTAATATGTGGAAGCTAGGGAGAAAGTGGGGCATAAGAGGGACTCTAGACGAAGAAGAAGAAACCTTAGATGAGCAAAGAAGGTGACTTAACTGAAGATGATGTGGGGGGGGACACTCTAATGCACATGATGTACTTTTACAAACATATCAAAGTCAACCACTAAACTGAACATGAGAAGGAGGAAGGGGTGAGGGAGTGGAGCAGGAATTGGGGAAAGGTTAAATGAGAGATGTGTGCATCTATGCCTTTATCAGCTTGTACCTAACAAAGATGTATGATTACAGTGCAACTAAAAATTTTAAAAAATTAAAAAATGTTTAAAAAGGCACAGATTTTTAACAAAGTTTTGAAAGAAAAGACTGAAGGAACTACACAAGTTATCATGCCCCTTTGTGGTTTCATATACAGTATGTTCTTGTTCTGTAGCAAGAGTGCTGGGGCGAGGGATCCACTCTCTGCTCTGTTATCAACAAATCGCCACACATGTACTTAGATCTTGCTACCTAAGATATTAGTCTAATATCTAATATGAATATCTATCATATTATTATATTAATAGCTAAGATATTACCTAAGATATTAATGCATCATGACTTTTAGTCCCTGGTATCAAGTAGTGATTCAGAGTGTTTACATGTAATTTTAAAATAAATGAATACTGGGTGAATTAATGAATTGTAACAGATTTATAATGTCTTCTTATTTCCTCTTCACTTCACAAAGCTTATATGATTTTTAAAGACTCAACTTAGAACCAATCAGCTTCAGGCACAATTGTCCTTTTCTTTGTTTGAAACCTTTTAGTACATGCATATCTGTACCATCTGGTTCTTAATTTGTAATAATAATAGCTATTATTATTATTATTAACACTTTCTGAATGATTACTGTATTACTACATGCATGGTACTACCTTAAGCATGTTATGTATTTTCTTCTTGTTATTTTTCTCGTCCTCATCCCCCTTCCTCCTTTTATTTTTGAGGGGTGGGGTACTAGAGATTGAACCCAGGGACATTCTGCCTCTGAGGTATACCTCAGCCCTATTTTATTTTTTATTTTGAAATAGGGTCTCGCTAAGTTACTGAGGACCTTGCTAAATTGCTGAGGCTGGTCTCAAACCTGCAGTACTCCTGTTTCTGCAATCCAAGTACTGGGATTACAGATGTGTACCACCACCTCTGGCTGTACTATCTTCTGTAATTCTCCTAACAGATAGCTAACTAGAAACAAATAGCATCACACTGTATGGATGAGAAAATAGAAGTTCAGAGAGGTGAAGTATCTTACCTAATATCACACAGCTAGTAAGAAACAAACAGATTTAATCCCAACAGTTTGCACTAAGACCTGTACTCTTCACCACTAAGCTATATAGTTCTCTGCTTAGAGACTTTTCTCTGGTTATTTTTTACTAATACATATTTTGTCTTCTTGATTTGATCTTAAGTTTGATTAAACTCTTTATTTTTACAGTGTCCTTGATAGAGTTAACCATAATATAGGTCACTAGCATATAATAACTTATTAATCATGGATATTTCTAATTAATATTTTCCATATTAATTTTCTCTCTTATGATAGTTCTTAAAATTCAGATTTCATGAAGAATAGTATGCTTATATTCAACAGCTAGAGTATATTTTGATGTGTTAACTTTAAGTGGGAATAACAATGACAAATCTATTCGTGGTTTAGTATTTTTTAAACATTTTTGTTGGGGTGCTGTGAATTGAATTCAGGGCCTCATGAATACTAAGCATGTACTTCACTGCTGAGCTATACCCCCAGATGCTAAATTAGTGAACTTAAGAGATGCATAAATATTGTTTGTTTACATTGTATAGCAGTAGCTTGAGTTAACAAATGTTGCTCTCTTCCTGAAAGGAATCTTCTAGTTTGCCATCATTTTGCTGGCCAATTGCAAATACTTCTTTGTTCCTAACTGCGCTGCTAATTTGTTCAGACAAGCTAAATCTAGTTTATTTCCTAATACAGGATAAATTTAAACTATGCTTTCTAAGCAGTGGTAGTCTAGCACAACAAATGAAGTCATTCTTAAAATCTGTCTATGTTTCTATTATTGACTAGTAACCCAAAATACAGGAGCATCATGTTGGAATCAAATAGCATTGCCAATCAATTTAAAAATCTATCAATTCCTAGCCAGGCATGGCGGCACACACTTGTAATCCCAGCATTTGGGAGGCTGAGACCAGAGGATCCGGGTTCGCAGCCAGCCTCAGCTACTTAGTGAGGCACTCTGCAACTTAGTAAGACCCTGTTTCAAAATAAAGAATAAAAAATAGGGCTGGGGGTATTGCTCGGAGGTAGAATGCCCCTGAGTCCAATCCTCAGTACCACAAAGAAAAAAAGAAAAAAATAATCTACTGATTCCCAAAATAATATTTATGGTTTGTGGGATTTTATCACTTTTCTTCCATAACTATTTCTTTTTTTACATTTGAACTTAAGCATATCTAAAATTAAACTCATTATCTTTGCTTCAAAACATACCCGTCATCATTTTCATCTGTGATAACTGGGCTACCACTCATTGAAGCCAAGCCCTGGGAGCCATCCCTGGTGTTACCTCTGTCTCAGCTCCATTCATAAGCGATCACAAATTTTCTGCTGCTTCTTCTGCTCCAAATCACTCTCAAGTGTACTTCTCTGTACCACTGCTACTGCTTCAGACCTGTTGTTCCTTCCTCTAACTATGGCAATAGCTGACCAAGATCCCTGGCTTCTATTTGCTTCCTTTTGACTTTCCATGCTTAGTAAAAATCAAATGGGATTATATTACTCCCATTTTTTTTAGTACTCCCATTAAAAAAAAAAAAAAAAAAAAAAAAAGGGTTCCAGCCGGGCGTGGTAGCGCACACTTGTAATCCCAGCATTCGGGAGGCTGAGACCAGAGGATCCGGGTTTGCGGCCAGCCTCAGCTACCTAGTAAGGCACTCCGCAAAAAATAGGGCTGGGGGTGTAGCTCGGAGGTAGAATGCCCCTGAGTTCAATCAACAGTACCACAAAAAAAAAAAAAGTTCCACATGTTTCCTTGACCAAATATTAAATGCAAGACATCATGGTAGAACAGAGGTCTCCTCAATCATGCCTACCTGAATCATTTGCTGTGCTTTCTTTACCATTCTCTAATTGCACCTCATGCTCCAACCATCCAAACTACTGAGCAATACTTTACCAGTACCTTCCTATTAAAGTCTCTTATGCTGCCATTCAGGCTGTGTTTTATAAAGAAAATATCCTTCACTCCATTCTATCTTTACTTTCCATACAGCATCACAAATAATTTCTTACTTTTCTCTAAGTGCCATTATACCTTGTATGCACCTTTCTTGCTTTTATTTTATTTTATTTATCTATTTATTTTGCGGTACTGGGGATTGAACTCAGGGGCATTCTGTCTCCAAGCTATACCTCCAGCCTTTTTTTTTATTATTATTCTTTATTTTGAAACCGAGTCTCACTAAGTTGCGGAGTGTCTCACTAGTTAGCTGAGGCTGGCTGCAAACCCGGATCCTCCGGTCTCAGCCTCCAGAATGCTGGGATTACAAACGTGCGCCACCACGCCCGGGTTTGCACCTTTCTTGAGGATTGTACTGTATGTTATTATAATTAGTTATTTTCTGCTGGGTCATTTCTACTACTTGGTAGCTTTTAAAGATGGTAGTCTATGAAGATGGTAATATGAGCATTATATATGAAGTAGTACTATGTATGAAGTAGTATGATGGTACTATGAAGATGGTAGTCTTATCATTGTTACTTAAATTAGGTCTAGTAAATATAAAGTGTTTAATCAATGTGGAATGGTCGAATGGGTTGATGGATGAATGGATGGGTTCATTTTTCTTCCTATGCTAGTATTTTCACAACAAATCAGTTTTTCTCTAAAATTATTTTGCCTATTAAGAATTTTTCTGCAAAATTAAATAAAATAGAGCAAACTTCCCTGAAGCATCCTGATAATCTCACATACCGGCTTTAATTCCTACACTGCTTAATGTAAATGTCTTTTACATAAAGAGAAAGCTTGTTATAATTTTATATTCATTTCTACTGGCATTTAAGTATTATGTTATAGGCATTACTGTAACATGTAACTTTAGTGGCACAGATTTATATTATTTTTATTTATATATATATGAATAAGATACATATATATGAATTTTTGCAAGGAAAAACACTTCTTTTGCTAGTATTGGTAGTATTGATTTCATAGTATTGACTAGTTTAACTATATCTTTTTAAGGAACTTCAAAGGCATCATAATTTCTCAACTGATATATTTGCCAAAATATATTTACATCTTTATTCATCTATCCTTAGAGATAAATTGGCAAATCTTAGAAATAGCATACTTTGTAAGCTACTCTTGATTTTAATTTAAATCATTCTCTTCATTATATTTATTTCTTTCAAAAGTCACATTGTTTGCTACTACTGTCTGCTCTGTAGCATATGCAGATGTGTACAAGTTAAGGAAATGCCTAGTAAGTAAATAGTTCATTTTCCAGTTTAGTTTGCTAAAACCTAATAATAGTTTATATTATATTAGATGTGATCTAAATGTGGTGTTTTACCACATTATATAAGGATATGTTTGAATTATAAATGCATTGTGATGCTCACAGAAGCATATTTTATTTAATAACTAATGTTTGAAAAATTTAAAAAACTCACATCAGGTATGTTACTAAAAAGTGTAGTTGAATATAGCTATCTACAATATATTTCATTTATTTAAATATAATTACAAGCCAGGCATATTGGTGCAAGTCTGTAATCCCAGTACCTGGGAGGCTGAGGTAGGAGGATCACAGGTTCAGGGCCACCCTCAGGAAATTAGTGAGGCCGGCTGCAACTTAGTGAGACCCTGTTTCAAAATTAAATAAAGCCTGGCATGGTGGAGCACACTTGTAATTCCAGCATTTGGGAGGCTGAGACGGGAGGAACTGGGTTCACGGCCAGCCTCAACTACCTAGTGAGGCACTCCGCAACTTAGTGAGACCCTGTTTTGAAATAAAGAATAAAAAATAGGGCTAGGGGTATAGCTCGGAGGTAGAATGCCCCTGAGTTCAATCCCCAGTACTGCAAAAAAGAAAAAAAAATTAAGTAGAATAGGGCTGGGGGTATAGCTTACAGGTAGAATACCCCTGGGTTCAATCCCCAGGACTACAAAAATTTTTTTAAATAAATATTATTATAATAATCTACTTAATTTCTTAATTCCTAACAAGTAACATATGAATTATACAAAATTTTATACACAATGAAACTGAGAAATTCAACTGACCATTTTTTTCTACATTTAGCATCTTTTCTTTGAAACTCTATTAGGCAAACTATTATTAAAAGTATTTTACTTAAAAGAAAATTAAAATAGGCCAGAAAGACAAATATTATACTGGGTGATTGTAACACTTATTTTCAAGCCTTGTCCTATGATTTCTGTAAAGAATTCTTTGTTCCTCTAAGGATTGAAGTTCAATTTAAAATTTTAAATCAAGTTTATCAAACAAATGTCTCCTCATGACTACAGCAATTATGTGACCAAGACAATTCTTTGCACAAACAAAGTATACCCACATTTAAATGAAATCATTGTCTTAGGTTAACTTTGTCAAATAAACTTCATCTCCCACTGGAATAACTTTGAATTGTGGTATTTAACATTAATAATTTCAGGTATAGCTGAAATCTGATAGTATATACTGAAGAAGCCAATAAGATAATTGAAAATTGCTGTTTAAAAAGTCATATTATTCAGCCAGGTATGGTTGTGCACACCTTTAATCCCAGTACTTGGGAGGGTAAGACAGGAATATTGCAGGTTCAAAGCCAGCTTCATCAACTTAGCAAGACCTTGTTTCAAGATTAAAAAGAAAAAAAAAAGGAATGAGGGTGCAGCTCAGAGGTGGAATGCCTCTGGGTTCAAGTTCCTTTTATACACTGTAAATATTGAATGGAGATGAATGGCTCTTATAACATATTATGGTGATATGTGCTTTCAAAATTAGGTTAGCAATCATTAGATATGATGGGTCCTAATAAATTGATTTGTGTTCATTGATTTCTACATGCATTTTTAACATTAGGTTAGGCACTAAGTAGAATATTTAAGAATCTAACCAAGAACTGAAAACTTAAAAGGATCAGATAAAACACAATGGCAATAGAAGAAACACAAGGAGAATTTTACCACATTCTTTTGTCTTTTTTATTTCTTCCTATTATGAAAACACATGAAAAATTTCCATTACTCTTTAAGTTTTCATTGAGTGATAGCTATCATACATTTGATGGAAGTTTAAATTCTGATATTTTAACAAAATAGCAAAATATATTGATAGTTCAAATACACTGCTGAATTAGCAAAGCTCCACTTCAACCATTGATTCTTTATTTTTGTACTTGAACTGTACTGTCATATTGAAATACAAAAGCTTTTCCCCAAGGTCAGCATGCTTTCTTACACAACAAATTACACTCCAGGTTCTTACTATTGATAACATACACAAGATGTGCATGCAATAAAAAAAAATTGATTTGTGTGACTTCAGGCATGGTGAACATTTAATAAATCTGTTAATAAACCTGTTGTAATGAATATTTATCATCAGGAAAATGATTTGGAATTAACAAGCTTGAAAATATAAAATAAATCAAGAAGAGTATAAGGTAAAATTATTTTGTTTCACTGTATCCGGCAGCTAGAAAATCAGAATTTTAGATATCAACATAGGGGGAAGTGATGTATTGTTTTCCTTACAAATAACCCAATATATTAAAAACTAAAAAGAATCTATTAGGTTCCTTCTACAGTGTGCAGAATGTAAAGTGTTATTAATCTTCTCCATCATTACTTGGTTTCTATAGCAACTTGGAAAATCATCTGCTCAAGAGAAATTCCCCTATTTTTGTTTCCATTGTCACAGAAAAAAAAAAGAAGAAAGTAGATCTAAGGTTTGTAGAAATCAGGTTTTTAAACTTACACATTTTGTATCACACACACACACACACACACACACACACACACACACAATCATACAAGAACCACAGATGAAAACTAAAATTAGCAAGTGAAAATTTAAGTCAAAAAAGAATATTTCATAGTCCAAAAGCATGCTTGTCTCCAAGATTTTTAGTATCTACAAAGTGAAAAATAGTTACTTGTGCAATGGAGAAACATGGCAGAGGATGAAGAGGATCAAGGCAAGGTCACCACTAATAAGACAGGGCAACATCATTTACCCCCAGTCATATGCCCTGGGAAGGGCATATAGCATCTGGAACGTTCTTGCAAACATGCATAATCTCAGTCTAGTCAAGAGAAAACATCATACAAACCCAAGATGAATAACATTCTACAAAATAACTGACCAGTACTCTTCAGAAGCATCATTGTCTCCTGAGTCCTTCACCAAGGGGACCAGAAAAACATTTCAACTACATGCAAGTTGGCAGCCTGAATTGGATCCTGATGATGGAAAATGGGTGATATCTGCATCAGCGAATAGTGTGGCTTCTTTCTTATGGTAACTATTGTGTAGGATATTAACAGGAGAAGCTAGATGAATAACACACATGATAACTCTCTGCACCATCTCTGCATTTCTTCTGTAAGCCTAAAATTATTTGTAGAAAATGTCTTAGTCACACTGTTGTTTATGTTATATTTTTTAAAAAGCCCCTATAATGTTCTTATTAAAATTCACATTGTCTTTGGATAAATGCAATGAGATAGAATAAAAATAATTGAGGAAAGTAAGGCAATGTTGACTATACATCTATAAAGTTATTTTATAACATTAACTTTGTACAGAATAGACATTATGTATTGAAATATTTGGTTCATAAATTATACTACCAACAGCCTTTTGGGAAATTACTCTTCTAATCAAGGCCTGGTTGATTCCATTTTTGTTTTTGTTTTCTTGTATTTGTTTGTTTGTGTAACTGTCGGCAAGCCAATATAATTTTCTTTAAAATTACTATTTGTATCTTAACTTTATACTTATAAACGGGGTTAGCATATTAGTTTACATTGATTCTACCCTGGTATATGACTTTGACAAGTTTAAAAATAGATGGAGATGAGGAGAAACTTTAAAGTTACTATTATAAGAAATGCATTATACAGTATTTTAATCAAGTGACACTTAAGTCTCACCTAAAATCCTAAAATAATTTTAATGCAACTTGCTATACCTATATCGTCCAGTTATGTAGCACTAATTAGATAATTAGCAATTGTCCTCTGTCTCCAAATGAGGCAATAAATGATGATTGTAGAAGCATCTTATAAAGTTTAATATAGATGAAAAGTTTATTTTTTGTGCCGTTGTTATTATTTCTATTTCAATGAGTATTTCAGAAAAATAATTTGTAATTTAAAAACTTGCAGGAGTTCTCACAGCCTTAAACAAAGTAAAACTTAATTTCCTTAATTTTATAAAAATGTTCAAATATCTGTTTGCCTCCTTACTTATTAACTATCTGAATTTCACCTTGTTCTGGGTTCCACACTTATCACTGGGGCACAAAGAGAATAAGAATGGATCTTTTCTTCTAGATGCTCATAGCCTAGAGCCCCAACATGGTTCTTGATATTTCTCTGGATTAAACCCCTTTTCCAGACCAACAGCCAGGCTCAGTTTTCTGATAGTCCTCACACCCACTCTCCCATTTTTTCTGCTCAGATTCTCTTCTCCCCAATTCCCCCAAGCCCCCGAAGATCTATCACCAAGAGGTCCTACATTCCCTGCCCAGCACCATCCTCAGAAATCTTTATTTCTACTGGATGTGGTGGCACACATTTCTAATCCCAGTACCTAGGAGGCTGAGACTGGAGTAAGTATCATAGATTTGAATACAGTCTCAGCAAGTAGTGAGACTCTCATCAACCTAGTGAGACCCTGCTTCCAAATAAAAATTAAAAATGGGGCTGGAGTGTAGCTCAGAGGTAGAATGCCTCTGGGTTCAATCCCCAGTGCCACAAAAAAAAGAAAGAAAGAAAGAAAGAAAGAAAGAAAGAAAGAAAGAAAGAAAGAAAGAAAGAAAGAAACCCTTATTTCTATGAACATGGGTATGCAGGTCTGATTATATTATTTTTAAGGTTTTTTTATTGTAATAATTCGTGCATTGTAAGCATACATCTTTGTTAGGTACAAGTTGATATTGATATATGTGCACACATTTCTCATTTAACCCCTTCCCCAATTCCCACCCTGCTCCCTTGCCCTCCCTCCTTCTCAAGTTCACTTTAGTGAGTGACCTTAATATAATTGAATAAGTACATCATGCGCATTAGGGTGTCCCCTGCTCCTGTCCATCCCCTTCGGTTAAATCAACTTCTTTACTTATCGAGGGTCTCTCCTTTTTCATCTGGAGACCCTCGTATGCCCCATCCTCTCCCTATCATCCACATATTAGGGAGAACATGTGCTTTTACACTCGTTGTGACTGGCTAATCTCACTTAACATAATGTTTTCCAGTTGCCTCCATTTCCCTGCAAATAACATGATTTTGTTCTTCTTTATGGCTGAGTAAAATTCCATTGTGTACATGTCCCATAGTTTTGTAATCCATTCATATGTAAATGGACATCTTGACTGCTTCCATAGTTTGACTATTGTGAATTGTGCAACTATAAACATAAATACACATGCGTCGGTCTGATAGTTTGGTTTCCATTCTTTTGGGTAAATACCCAGAAGTGGTATTGCTGGATCATATGGTAGGTTCATTCCCATTCATCTGAGGATCCTCCATACTGTTTTCCAGAGTGGTTGCACTAGTTTGCAATCCCACCAACAATGTATTAGGGTTCCCACTTCTCCACACCTTTGCCAGCAGTTGTTGTTGTTCCTGTTTTTTATGATTGCCATTCTGACTGGAGTTAGGTGAAATCTCAAGGTAGTTTTGATTTGCATCTCTCTGATTGCTAATGATGTGGAACATTTCCTCATACATTTATTGGCCATTTGTAGTTCTTCTTTTGTGAAGTGTCTATTTAGATCCAAGATTCTCATGCCCACCAAAACTCTCTCTTAAAATTGACAGGGATATAAAAACCTTTCAAGACAAACAGAAACTGAAAGAATTATGTCTTCCAAACCAGCACTAGAGAAACTACTTAAAGAGATTAACTACAAAGAAGAACTAACGAGTAAACGTCAGAACCAGAGAAACAATAATTTCCAGGAAGCGAAAAACTAAGCAAAGAAGAATAAACACCACTGAAAACAGAAGTCAAAACTCAAAATGTTAGGAATTAAAAATCAACTCTCAATAATCACACTGAATATAAATGGTCTCAACTCCCCAATAAAAAGGCACAAGGTGGCAAAATGGATTAAAACCCAGAATCCATCTATATGCTGCCTGCAAGAAACACACCTTACAAGCAAAGATTCCCACAAACTAAAGGTGAAGGGCTGGAGTAAGGTAATCCATGCCAATGGAAGCTGAAGACAAGCAGGAGTTGCAACCATGATATCAGATAAATTAGACTTCAAGCCTAAGCTTATCAGAAGAGACAAAGCAGGTCATTTTTTACTAGTGAAAGGAACAATCCAGCAAGAGGAAATAACAATCATTAACATCTATGCCCCAAATGTAGGTGCAGCCACTTTCATAAAACAAACTCTGCATGATATAAAGTCACACATAGATCCCAATACACTAATATTGGGAGACTTCAATACTCCTCTCACATCACTAGACCGATCTTCTAAACAAAAGGTCAGTAGAGATGCCTCAGACCTAAAGAATACCATAAACCAAATGATTATATTATTTTGATTTCATTTCCTTTGGGAAGATGTCCGGGACTGCTATCCCTGGGTCATATGGGAGTTCCATTTTCAATCTCCTGAGAAATCTCCATACTGATTTCCAAAGTGGCTGTACTTGTTTGCAGTCCCATGGAAGCTAGAGAGGTACTTAGCAATGAGGGCAATATCAAATAATTGAGCAGACTCCAGGGGAGTAACTGAGGGTAATTAAAGAAGGGTTGGGGGGGAGATAAAGTCACAAAGAACACATAGTAGAAATAATGCCAAGAACATTTAAAAGTTACTAATTCTAATCCCCAAGACTTGCAGGGTGAGTGGGCAGACCTGGTGGGGAGGGCAACAAGACTTATACGCATGCATTTTTTAACACTCTATACCCCAGTATGATGTAAAATTACAATTAACCAAATAAAAATAAAATAAAAAGAAATAATTATTTCTACACTGAAAAGAAAACTAATTTTTACTTAACATATATGATAGTGCAATTGATTTTAGATCTGACCTTTCCTGTATTTACCTCTTCCCTTCTCTCTCTCTCTCTCTCTCTCTCTCTCTCTCTCTCTCTCTCTCTCTCTCTCTCTCTGTCTCTCTTTCTCGTACTATTACAGAGTAGACTCTGTGGATTGTACATAACCAAATCTCTCTCTCTCTCTCTCTGTCTCTCTGTCTCTCTTTCTCGTACTATTACAGAGTAGACTCTGTGGATTGTACATAACCAAATTAGAATATTGTCTCAAAATTCTGGAAATTTTTAATATAGTTGTAATAGATAAGATATACAAGCATGCAATAGTAGCTGAGAATATAAGGCCAGCAGTAAAACTAGAAAGTATAAATGGTAAAGAGAAGAAGAAATACAGGAGTTTTCTTACCATGTGAAAAGCCCTGGGTTCTATCCCCAGCATTGAAAAACAAATGAGGAATACAATGTTAAAAGAAGAAAAATGTTATTAATAGCTGGAGGTAATAGAGAAAGTTTTGCAGAGATATTAAAATTTGAGCTGAGAATTAGAGGGTGCACGTAAGGAGAAAAATCTAGAGCTCAGATTAGATGCATCAGGTTTTTAGTGAACTTCCTTTGGTTACTTCATTTATATGATAGTCCATCCTGATTTTTTTTTTTTTTTTTTTTTTTTTTTTGCGGTACTGGAGATTGAACTCAGGGACATTCTACCTCCAAGCTGTACCCCCAGCCCTATTTTTTATTCTTTATTTTAAAACAGGGTCTCACTAAGTTGCAGAGTGCCTCACTAGGTAGCTGAGGCTGGCCATGAACCCGGATTCTCCGGTATCAGCCTCCCAAATGCTGGGATTACAAGCAGCGTGTGCCACCACGCCTGGCTATCCTGATTCTTATAAATTAGCAAAATAGCCTCTGTCACATGAATCTATCATTACTTCCAGAATGTTATTTATTTCACAGCAATTGACATATTAAAAGAAACTAAAAATATCTTTCTTATTCTATGAAAATGTATAACCAATATTATGTCTTCCTAATATTTTGAGGCCCTTCATTCACCCAGTGCTATTCAGAACATTTTAGTAAACATTAACAGAAGAAGCCTTCTGTTATTTCACTTCTCTGAAGATAGCAATTATGAAATTGTCCCTGATGAATAGCAAGCTATGATGATAAATATGTAATTAAAATGCATCATCAGAAAAAGAACAGTTTACTTGACTTGAGTTAAATCTCTGAAAAAGGAAGAACCTAATTCTTTTTAGAGTCTTTATTCTTTCACATTTATAATGTTTTGTCTTTTGGATGAAAGCACAAATTCATAAATGATTAAAATATCCTGATTGCTTTTGAAGAATGAAAGAGTGTAGTATAACAAAATAAATTGCATTAAAGTAAGTCAAGCAGGAAAAAAAAAGTATTTACTTAGGTATTTAAAAGTGAAATTAAGTAATATCTCTATCACTCTCTTTTATATACCCTACCCTTGCTACTCAAGTGCTCTATAAACCTAGAAAGTTTGTTAAATGGGCTTCACCACACATCCCAAAATCACTGTTTTAAGCTCTGGAAGTTGGAATTAAGGTACATGCTCTATCTTGTCTGGCTCAGAATACTGGGTCAGTAGTTTAAAAATATTGTAACAATGATCATCATTTACTTGTAGCTATTGTGACTATTCTTTAACTTGCATAAGGTATTCTGAATAATGGAGAATTTGATCTATGGTTGCCTACTTATTTTCTCCATTATTATTTTTGCTCTTTAGATTTAATGTTG
Source organism: Graphiurus murinus (assembly GCA_004027655.1). Taxonomy (NCBI): domain Eukaryota; kingdom Metazoa; phylum Chordata; class Mammalia; order Rodentia; family Gliridae; genus Graphiurus; species Graphiurus murinus. The sequence goes on along the minus strand of PVLC010001290.1, from coordinate 33,794 downwards.
TATATACACATTATTTAATCAATTTTGTATGCATAGTTTGTATTCTTATATATAATGTACATATACATACACACAAATTATATTTACTTTTACATATATATTACATACGTATATATGCACATATGATTGGAAGTAATGTAAAGAGAAACAATAAAGGTGTCCATTTATGACAGGCAAAATAGAATTCATAAAAAGAAACCACCTTTTAAACACCCCTAATAAAATCATTTATTCCCATGAATAAATATGTATTGTCATGCCTATATCAAGTGTTGGTTGGGCAAGATATGAAAGAATTTGAACTTTTACCCGCTGCTGATGGGAATGCAAAATGATACAACCACATTGGAAAATAGTTTTGCAGATTCTCTAAGACATTAAGCTTATATCTACTAATAGAGCCATTTAACTCCCCATATTTTTCAAGAGAAATAAAAATATACTTAACCACAATGACTTATTTTTGAATGTTCATAACAGCTTTAATTTAAAGGGACAAAATCTAGAAACATCCCAAACATTTATCAACAGGAGGATAAACTAACAAATGTCGTATATACCTACAGTAACATGAATGAAACTCAAAATAATTATGCTGAGTGAAAGAAGTCAGGCAAATACTATTACATACTATATTATCCCAATTACATTAACTTCTAGAAAATGAAAACTAGTCTGCAGAGACAAAAAGATTGTCACTAATTACCCAGTGCTGGAAGAACGAATGGGGAAAGGTAGAGTGTGTTACCACACAACAAGAAAAAGTTGTAGATTAACATATGGTAATGATCTTGACTGTGGTAGATTCATAGGTATATACATATACATATATCAAAACTTATCAAATTTTACATTAAATTTCACTGACTTACACAGAGTAACCACATATACACATGGAAACTGAACACTACACTAAACAAGGAATGGGTCATGGAAGAAATAAGGGGAGAAATTACAAAATTCCTAGAAACAAATGAAAACAGAGACACAATGTATCTAAACTGCTGGGACACCTTGAAGGCACTACTAAGAGGAAAATTCATAGTACTGAGTGCCCACATAAAAAGAACAGAAAATCACCAAATAAATAACCTAATGACAAAGCTCAAAGCCCTTGAAACAGAAACAGTCTAAAATCAAAGCTTTTAGAAGACAGGAAATTATGAAAATCAGAACAGAAATTAATGAAGTAGAGAATAAAAAATATACAGAAAATCAACAAAATCAAAAGCTGGTTTCTTTAAAAATAAACAAGATAGATAAACCACTAGCTAACCTAAACAAAAGAGAGAATAAACCCAAATTACCAAAATAAGAGATGAAAAAAGTGATACTACCACCGCCAGTGTGGAAATCCAGAGGATCATCAGAAACTACTTTAAAAACTACTCCAACAAAAATGGAAAATCTAGAAGAAATTGACAAATTTCTAGAAACACAAAAACCTTCTTTTTTTTTTTTTTTTTTTTGCGGTACTGGGGATTGAACTCAGGGACATTCTACCTCCGAGCTATACCCCCAGCCCTATTTTTTATTCTTTATTTTGAAACAGGGTCTCACTAAGTTGTGGAGTGCCTCACTAGGTAGCTGAGGCTGGCCGCGAACCCAGATCCTCCAGTCTCAGCCTCCCAAATGCTAGGATTACAAGCGTGCGCCACCATGCCCAGCTACAACCTTCTTAAATTGAGTCAAGAAGATTAAACCAACTAATAGCAGTCAAACAGATAGAAACATCAATAAAGAGTTTACCATCAAACGAAAGTTCTGGGCCAGATGGTTTTCCAAGTGAATTTTATAAAACCTTTATAGAAGAGCTAATCCAAATAATCCTCAATCTATGCCATGAAATAGGAAAAAAAAAAAAACCCAAAACAGAACTCTACCAAATACATTCTATGATGCCAACATCACATTAATACTAAAGCCAAATAAAGACAACTCAAGAAAAGAAAACTATAGGCTTATATTGCTGATGAATTTAGATGAAAAACTGCTAAACAAAATACTAGCAATATGCATTCAAAACCACATCAAGAAGATGATACACCATGACCAAGTTGGGTTCATCCCAGGGATGCATGGCTGGTTCAACATATGAAAAACAATCCATGTAATTCACCACATAAATAGAATCAAAGAAAAAAAATCACATAATCATTTCAATAGACACTGAAAAAGAATTTGATAATATCCAACACCCATGCTAAAAGCACTACAGAGAATTGGAATAGAAGGAACATACCTCAACATCATAAGGACAATATACAATAAACCAACAGCCAACATCATATCAAATGGGGAAAAATTGCAAGAGTTTTCACTAAAAACAGGAACAAGACAAGGATATCCATTATCACCACTTCTGTTCAATATAGTACTTGAGACTCTAGCCAGAGTAATAAGGCAAGAGAAGGAAATCAAAACATATAATAGGAAAAGAATAACTAAAACTATCCCTTTTTGCAGATGACATGATACTATACTGAGAAGATCCAAAAAACACAACCAAAAGACTTATAAAACTGACCAACAATTTTAGCAGTGTCTGGATACAAAATCAATCTTTAAAAATCAGAAGCTTTCTTGTATGCCAACCATAAATCCCCTGAAAAAGAAATCCAGAAAACATTTCCATTCACAATATCACCCCCCAAAATAAAATACTTAGGAATAAACCTAACCAAGGAGGTTAAAGACCTCTACAAGGAAAAATATAAAAAGTTGTAAAAAGAAATTGAAGAAGACTTAGAAGATGGAAAGATCTTCCATGATCTTGAACAGGCAGAATAAGTATCACAATGGCCATTCTCCCAAAAGTGATCTACAGATTCAATGTGATACCCATTAAATTACCAAGGTCACTCCACACAGACATAGAAAAATCAGTCTTTAAATTCATTTGGAATGCTGGGCTTGGTGGCGCACGCTTGTAATCCCAGTATTTGGGAAGTTGAAACTGGAGGATCCGGGTTCACGGCCAGCCTCAGTTACTTAGTGAGGTCCTCTGCAACTTAGTGAGACCCTGTTTCAAAATAAAAGGGCTGGGGGTGTAGCTTGGATGTAGATTACCACTGGGTTCAATCCCCAGCAATGTAAAAAAAAAAAAAAAAAAAAAAAAAAAAAAAAAA